>JAVJIF010033347.1:0-173465 GCA_038442645.1 Agave tequilana | reverse complement strand
AAAAATTGATGGAGGAGACATCGTTTGTATTTTGGGTGGACCTAGGATACATGTCGCGCAGCCGAGATCCGATTCCACTGCTGGATTCCGGGGAATGACTGACATCACGTATGTTCATATGTTATTACTACTGTTTTTGACTACCTAACGGTAGGACCTGATTCTGCGTTAGGTGATTGGGCCATGGTTTCGGTATGTACGAAACTCACCTAAAGTATGACAATGTCTCTTCTATTAATTTCAATAATTTAGGACGTCAATTGCACACGTGGTAGGCGCAGTATAGGATGCGTCTATTACGGGTGGTAATTGGTGTTCGCTGACATAATAAATGATAATGAACTGTTCAAATGTATTGTAACTGATTATTTGCTTGATACATGTATGTATGTTGGACACCCAATGATAAATCTGATCTTATTGGACATTTGACTCTAATACTGACTGACTCTACCCGCCTGATATATATATCGTGATAGACACCTTATTGAATACTTGACTGGACTCGTATTCTACTGTGTGATATTCACATTACTGTTTATTTAATTTATTCATCCATTTCTTATTCCATTATATATATTTTCTTTATCTGCTCACATGTTATATGCATATATACTTTCTAGTTTATTCTTACACATTCATTAGAAATTCTGACTCTTTGGATTTGTCTATCCAGATCTATGGCTATTTATTACTGATCAGGTATTGGGAGAGGATCACATGCATCTTGAGGAGCCGGAGTTCTCTCTTACTCGATCATTTTTTCTCGGCAATTTCTGTCTCTTCTTTATTCCATTGCTTTCTTGATTCTATGCATTGGACTCATGCTTGCTCTATTCCTTTATTTATTTGTTACATGTGTAGATGTTTATATGTGACATTGCAGTGATGTTGATTTACCATAATGATTATATAACTTGTTCAGGTTACTTTAAACTTAACGTATATGCGTGGAGTATTTTTCTCGCATATATACGTTGCCGATGCTCGTCGCGACTTCGTTTCCACGTATTTTGAAAAGCGGCGTGACATTATAGGAGCTGGGAACCGATATGCTGGTGTGGATGTAAAATACTGGCAGGCTTAAGTGTTTTGTATTCAATTTTTACGTTATTGGCTGAGTCAACAGGGCAGGTCTTTTCCCTTTTGTCGGTAATACAGGCTCTGTCTAAGTCTCTGTCAACTGAAACACCTGTTATTCATCTGGAAACAAATTGGTCGCTGGAATATCTTTCACATTAAAGATGCTAAATTTCTCCAACTAACTGATGCTTTATGTGTCAATTATCAGCAAATAAATTCTCTAGAAATGTCTTTCTCATCAAAGTTGAGAAAGACTTGTATGGACTAGATTGATGTGACAGAATATTAAGCACAGACTTGGGATATTGCAGTCTTCTGCAGGCAAATTAGATCCCATTTTTCTCCGTAAGAACTATCAATACCAATTATATTCTCATTAGAAATTTCTCCGGTGTATACTTCACATCCATTTCTATATCCTGTCGGGCCATGTATGTGTACACAGGGTTATAAATTTTATGCATTTCTCCTCATGGATCCTTAGGCTTTTCCCTTTGTCTAACAAAATAATTTGTTCAATAAAGATAACTTTAGTCACTAGCAAATTTGCATTATTCAAATAGTATGCAAATTATTTGCTGATCCTTTAGTTAGAAGATTACAAGTCTTATCTAAAAAAAGAAAAAAGAAAAAAGAGGATTGAAAAGAAAAGAAAAGGAATTAACAAATCGCTTTGTCATGCTTTAATATTTAATTTTCATATTCATATAATCATACATTGATATTTAACTTTTCATAATTATACATTTTAATGTTTCATTATTGTACAAATCAAACCTTTTTTTGGCTTTAACTTTTCTTGACTAATGAATTTAGTTTCAGTTTCAGCATTTTCCCACGAGGGACCATTGTTTCCCTCTTGGATTTCAAGTCAAATTCAAGTTTGCTCTAGCTTGACTCTTAATAACCTTGGGTTAATTTTCTAGACCTATAACCAACTCATGTGTTTATCGGTATATATTTTATTTGATCAGGTTTACATCAAGTTCATAAAATGTAATAATTATTTTTTCTAGATTTGTTTTTCTTAAGCTAGCCTTTTCATTTTATCAAATATATTCAGATGCAACACTTTCTTGTTTTCAATATTTTGCGGTATAATGCATGATTTTGGCTAATCTGACAGAAACATTGTTTGTTCTTTTTGAGAAAGGCCCATAAGCAGGGATATGTTTTGTTGTTATAATGGTATAATTGAATCAAGATTATGGTTGGGGATATGAAAAACACATGGATGAAAGATAATTATGGTTAGGTAAGAGTAAAGTGTAAGATAGGATGGCTTTGAGCTAAGAGCATGGATAGGTTTATAGATAAGTTATATCTTATGGTAGGATTAAGGGTATATATATTAGATTAAAGATGAATCATCAAGTTTTGTCTATAGTGTCTAGTAATGAATGTACTACTTCCGGATAAGACAACGTTAAGAAACCATGCGTCTGAGTAATGGTGACTTGATTATATTGAATAAAACTCTCAGGTTTCATTTGGCGAAGAATTAAGAAAGAAGGATTAATATGGAGGGTTCTATTAGATAACCTGTTGTGAAATAAAAAAAATAAAGGAAAGGGTTAAATTTGTCAGTTTGCTATCAGGAAATTTTACACAACTTATTTTTTTCATTCAGTTGCCTTGTTTTATTGAACAAGCCGCGAAGGCCTTTTCTTTCTGTCAAAGATATTAGCTTCGTCAAAGTCGTCTCTAATTGATGGTTCACCGATCAACTGTTATCTAGAAGTGGTTAAAGATGAGAAACACGTGAGTTGAACTAGACTGTTGTGACAGAATATTAAGTGCAGACTCGGTATGTTGCGGTCTTCTGCAGGCAAATTGATGTTTGCTGTGAGTGGTCCCTGCAAATATTAAACTCCTTCTCTACATTCAAAGTTTATGTTTCAAAGCTTATTAATGTCTTGCTCTTTATAATTTCTCCTTTGTACTTCACATTCATGCCAGGAGGAAATGTCTATCCTTCTAAAACGACCTGCAATTATAAAGCTATTTTTGGAGTAAAATCAGATCCATTTGCAAGGAGATTTCCTTTTTTTTTCTTTTTCTTTGATTTTTTTTTTTGGGTGATTCTAAATTGTAACGTGCTCTAAATTGCCTTTGTAGATATCTCATCCAGCTGAATAATATTAATGTTGATCAAGCTAGTTAATGATGTAAATGACATGACGGTTAAGCCGAGCTGAGATTCTATTATCAGCAAGTCATTGCTTCTGGTCTATTTTGTTGAACCATTATGATAAATGTTTCAGGGGTTCATATAAATCTACTGTCACTATTTAAAAAGAAAAGATAAATGGAAAAAAAGAAGAATGAAAAAAATTAAGTCACTCTTTGATATCTTTCATAAAAAGAGTTAATTTTGCTTCGTTTGTCACAATATATATATGAGAAACTTTCTCAAAATGGTCCAACCGTCCAGAGAATGGTCACAGTAGATCCACTCCGTTGAAATTGTTCAGTTTCTGCCGAATCCTTCCAACTCAAATATAACCCTCTGACATTTGAATACAAGATCTACTCTGTTGAAGTTGATCTATATTATTTCATGTATCTATAAATCAAAATAAAGTGTTTTGAATACTTTTTGCCCATCTATCAAACGGCGCAAAATGGACGGCCGAAATTATTGAGTTGGTTAGATCTATGTCTTTAGACATACAAATTCTAGATCCGACCATTTAATTATGATCTAAACATTTAAAAACCCCAATAAACCAATTTTTTTTTTAGGTTTCAAATGTTCTACACTATTAAACTAACCAACTCATTATTTAGGCTGTCCGTTTCTTCTTACTTGATGCATGGACAAAAAATATTAAAAATACTTGATTTTGATTTATATATACTTAAAATAATAAAGATCAACTTCAATAGAGTGGATCTTGTATTTGAATGTCGGATGTTGGTATTTGAGTAGGAAGGATTCGACCTCAAATCCTTTTGGAAGGACACAAGTCTCTCTCTCTCTCTCTCTCTCTCTCTATATATATATATATATATATATATATATATATAGAGAGAGAGAGAGAGAGAGAGAGAGAGAGAGAGAGAAATGTATATCAGCCTGCGGGCTGAGAGTACTCTCTCAGCCTGCGGTGACGTGGCTCAATTTGTTATCTCACTGACTTGCGGCCCGCTTTTAGGAAGAAGTTAAATTACCAAATACCCCTTTCGATAACTTTCCTTATTGTTTATTATTATTTTTTCCCTTTTTTTGCCGCTCTTTATAGGATTTAGGTTATTGTATATAATCAGATTTATTATCATTCTTTGATTTCTACTGTATTATTTTTTTATGTAGTTGTACTTTAAAGTTTTACTGCTACAAAATTCTACTTTATATTTTAATTTTTTTGTATATAATGTAGTCAGAGTCTTTGGTCGCAGTGTACATTTAAACTGCGACCTTAGTCAGAGACTTTGGTCGCAGTGTACATGGTTAATTGCGACCAAGGTCGCAGTGTTGGCCAGCAACTGCAATCTAGGGTCGCATTACATGGACTGCGACTTAGGTCGCAGTACGTTAAGTAGGTGTTTCCTTTATATTAACATGCATAGCGACCAAGGTCGCAGTGTTATTTTTGGATTAAGACTGCCGCCAGCAACTGCGACCAAGGTCGCAGTGTTGTTGTTTTATTAAGTGTTGTTTTGGATTAAGTCATTTTTGAATCTAAATGAAAAATGAAAAGTTTGCTGAGGGGACGCGACTTGGAGTCACTCCGAGAGACGCGGATAGCCCTCTGGAATGAAGGTGGATGCCATTGAATCTGCAAAGGGACGCGGGTTCCTGAACGCGGCTTTCATGCCCGTGTCTTGGTGCAATTTCCCAGGCGTTACATGCGGCCTGTCATAAAGATTTTATGAGATCTTTAAACGTCAAGTCTACGTTGACGAACCCGCACCATTCGTTGTTTCCCGAAGCGGTTGTCAAGCGTCGGCTCTTCATTGGGTTTAGGCGTTAATGTCTTTTAATGTCAAACCGGCGCTGGCGGTTGGAGACCAGCGTCTTCGACGCTTCCCGAAACGACACTCCACGTGTCAGCCTTTCATTGGACTTCGATAGTCGTGCGATCATTAAGGCCGACGGTTCTGATTAATGAACCATTAATTATGGTTATTATGGGCTGCCTATAAATAGGGCTCACCCTCTCCCTTTAACAGCCCATACTTAGACTGTTTTCTTTCGAGAGCAATTGCTCTGAGAATTTCCGTCTTCTTCAGAGTCTCTAACTTTGTCTGATTCTTGCAGGTAAGCTTGATTGTCCCTTTTTCAGGTCCGCTGGGCCCCTGGGAGAATATTTTGGCCAGCGAATTTGATCGATGTTTGTCCACAAGGGAAGAAGTCATAGACCTCATCGTCCACAAGGGAAGAAGTCATGGTCCTCGTCGTTCACAAGGGAAGAAGTCATGACCCCTGACGAGGACTTAACCCTCACCAAGATCTCCTCGGACTTGATGCACCAGTCAAGCTTGCTGGCATGGCATGGTCAGAGTGGGTATGGCGGCGGGGATGTGGTGGATATAGTGGTGGGTAGCATACCCTGTGAGGTCTCAAAACCTCCTCTCTTACCCCAGAAGTGACATCGAGGAAACTCCATGCTCACTGGATAACCTTCTGGTGGAAGAGATGTTCATCAACGAAGGATCGTATCCTGCGATTTTGGAGGGTCAGGTGGAATCGGAGGATTCTGCTGCCACCAGACCTCAAGAACACCATTGTTCTTAGTCAACAAGGGCTCTTTCGATGTTTAGTCATGCATCACAGTGCAATCGGCTCCGATCGTCGCCACAGTGTCCAATCCTGATTTGGCGCCCTTCCAAACATCCTGTACTTGGAATCATATGCAGCTTTAAGGAGTGAGTGCAGCCTGAGAGAGAGGGACTTCTTTGTACTCCTGTATTGTAACACTCAATCTTATTGTATAAGAGAGCGTTTTGTATCATTTTCACATGCCTGGACATAAATAAAAAGCATATTTGTTTTTTAATAAACTGTGACCTCGGTCGCAGTCATGCATTGCAAACAAAACAACTTGGACCAGAGACGACACTGCGACCAAGGTCGCATAAGACTACAGTGCAAACAGAAACAACTGCGACCAGGGTCGACACTGCGACCAAAGTCGCAAAAGACTACGGTGCTATAAAAAACAGCTGCGACCAAAGTTGCAAAAGACTACGGTGACTGCACTGCGACCAAGGTCGCATAAGACTACAGTGCATTTAGAATAACTGCGACCCGGGTCGACACTGCGACCAAGGTCGCATAAGACTACAGTGCAATCAGAAACAACTGCGACCCAATACCACACTGCGACCAAGGTCGCACAAGACTACAGTGCAATATTAAACAACTGCGACCCAATACAGCACTGCGACCAAGGTCGCATAAGACTACAGTGAAATCAGAACAACTGCGACCCTGGTCGACACTGCGACCAAGGTCGCATAAGACTACAGTGCAATCAGAAACAAGTGCGACCCAAGTTTGATAAAATAAATTATGTTAAATACACTGCGACCTTGGTCGCAAGAGACTACAACTCATATTCAAACAACTGCGACCCCATGTCGCATTCGTCTACAAGGAAAGGTCCAAAAAAAATCCCAAAGTCGCACAAATCTTAAACTATAATTTTATCAACTGCGACCGAGGTCAATAAGTGTATGCAAATCAATTTTTTCGAAAATACTGCGACATAGTAAAATAGAAGTAAATAATAAAAACTTGAAAAAAATAGGACCTTTTTCGTCGTGTTACAAATTTTATAAATTTAAAATTTTATTCATCATCTAATGTTTGAAAATCTCTTTCTTAATTGCGACCATGGTTCCAAGATTTAAAAAAAAAAAAACTTGCGACATCGGAAATAAATCTAGAAAAAATTTAAAACTATTAAAATTCACAAACCCTAAAAATTTTGAAAAATATCATTTTTATAGTACCTTTTTCGACGGATGATTTCTTAGGCGCCATCAGTTGCAAATATATTTTTTAAAAAAGGGACGAAATTTTTGAAAGAAAATAACTAATTGAATCAGAATCGCCGGTTGAAATTTTAGAGCTGTAAATTTTTTTGAAAGACAAATTTTTAACATAAGGTAAAAGGTTGTGAGGGAGGGTATTTTCGGAAAATACAATGTTGAGGTGACTGACATTAAATTGGTAGGGATTTTTAAGTTTTTTGTCCGCCAAAATTTATGACAGATATGGGGTGCGGATGTTGCCACGTCCTCCGGCTGAGAGAGTTCTCTCAGCCTGCCGGCTGAGGTACAGTAACCCCATATATATATATATAATTATATATATAGATATATATTATATATATATATATATATATATATATATATATATATATATATGGTTAGATTACAAAATTTTTATTTATTATTGGGTCAAACTCTTAACGGGTTGTTTTCCATGCTCTAACATTCAAATGCAAAATCTACTCCGTTAAAGTTGATCTACATTATTTGAAGTCTCTAAAAACCAAATATCATGACATTTGATTTTTTTTTACTTATCTATCAAGTGGGCACAAAACGGATGGTCGAAAGTAGTGAGTTGTTTAGTTTAACGGTGTATAGAATTTGAAATCTAACAAAAATTGGTTTGTGAGGGTTTTTAAGTATTTAGATCATAATAAAATGGTTGGATCGAGAATTTGTATGTTTAAAAACGTAGATCTAAGTAAAATGCTATTTTCGACCGTCCATTTTGCGCCCATTTGATGGATAAGCAAAAAGTATTCAAATGACATGTTTTTTTTGATTTTTTGAGACTTCAGATAATGTATATCAACTTCAACAGAGTTGATCTTGTATTTGGATGCCGGAGCATGCGATTTGAACTGTTTAGAGTTGAACACAAAAATAAACGTTTATTTTGTAGTCCAATTCATATATATATATATATATATATATATATATATATATATATATATATATATAGAGAGAGAGAGAGAGAGAGAGAGGGGGGGAGAGAGAGAGAGAGAGAGAGAGAGAGAGAGAGAGAGAGACTAGTGTAATTCCAGAAGGATTCGAGTTCAAATCCTTCCCACTCAAATACAAAGATCCGATATTCAAATTTAAGATCCACTCCATTGAATTGATCTATATTATTTAAAATAATTAAAAACGAAAAATCAAGTGTTTTGAATATTTTTTGCTCATCCATCAAGTAGGCGCAAAAATGACCGAAACGTGTACTGTGCAACACGTGACAAAGTTTTTATCCGCTCGCACACTAAGGGCTTGATTGGGTAACGGAAGAGAGAGGAAAAATAGATGAGAGAGGGGAAGAGCAAAAGAAGAGGGGAAGAAGTTTTTCCCCTCTTCCTATTTTTTGTTGATTGTTTGATCAAAAATGGAAGAAGGAACATCAACTCTTCCTCTCTTCCCCTTGTCCGTTCATGATTGTTTGATGCATTGAACAAAGAAGAGCCCCAAGTAAAGTAACCCATGGTGAGATTACCACCAGGCAAGAGGGAAGCATCCAACATTCAATTCTCAACTGAATTCATAACTGAATCTGCTCATATTTTATAAACTGGAAGCATGCCCAAAACTGAAAAGCATGCCCAAATTTCTTTACAATGCTTATAAACTGAAAGCATCACCAAATCAAGTCAAAGGAATACACATGTTAAATACAAAAACTAGCTGAAGACTCTGAATATAAAATGAATATGAATCTGAATACAAAAGGAATACACAAATCTCATACAAAAAACCTTACAAAAATGAATATCCATGTTGATTGCAAGATAAAGAATCAAAAATGAATACTACCATGAGTACAAAAAACTGTGTACAAAATTCTGATACCAAAATAAATACAAAAATTGCTTAAAAAATAGAGATAAAGATGTCACTGAAAAAACTAGCATCTGATCTGGATTGTTTGGTGGTCCCAATTCTTTTGCTTATTGTTTGGTGGAGGATGTGGTTTTCTTCCTCCCAGCTACCATCTGATTTGGATCCTACATGGCGGAAGAGGAAAAGAAATTATTCCCATGAAAAAACCATCGGATCACTGTTGGTGCACTGGGATCGATACAACATTGATACATGACCAATAGAGATATAAACAAATCCACTGAGACAAGGTAAAGTAATACATGATATAAATAGTTTATACATGCAAGTGAATGTTTGCAAGTGAAAAACATAACATATACAGATATAAACATTCAATATATATTTTTTCATTTTGAAAAGTGATACCTGCAAGTGATGCAGATGATACATTCATAAACTAAGATATAATCAGTTAATGCATGCAAGAGATGCATCCAAGCAAAAGAGAATTTTGCAAGTCTATACACCAATTTCAAACAATATAGTATAAGTAATGTGAGATATAAACATTTTGAAAAGAGAGTAAAACAATGACCAATAGAAGTATAACATGTTAGGCAAATTAACTAATAACCTATACAGATAAAATGAAGTCAACATAGATTTCTTAATGATTAAAAGTGATAGATGCGCAATAAGAAGACAGCAGCTCCAGTGCAGGATTCTTACCTGATACATTTTGAATAGAAGCAGGAAAATCAAGCTCAGGTAGGAATACCAAATAAAGCCAGCTCAACCTGTGTAACATGAGGGGGAGAGCTGCATTTTAGGTGTGTTCTCATCCCCATTCTCCTCTCTTTTCCTTGTTTTCACGCACAATGTCAAGTGATACATGACCAATATAGATATAAACAAGTCCACTGGTACAAGATAAAGTAAACTTAGATTTTAACGGTTTATACATGCAATTGATGGGTTGCAAGTGATACAATAACATATACAGATAGAAACAATCAATAGATATTTTTGCACTTTGAAAAATGATACATTAAAGTGATGCAAGTGATACATGTCTAAACTGAGATATAAACAATTTATACATGCAAGTGCTAACTGGTGGTCAATACAAATTTTTGCAAGTGTGAAACACCAATCAAGACAATAGAGATTATGTCATGGCATTCAAGGGAATAGAGGTTATGTAAACAATTAAGGCATATCATACATGCTCAAGTCCAGGATTATCAATGTCTACATGCTCAAGTTAACCATATGCAAGTGATAGAGCAGCAAGTCAAATATCCATAGGATTCTTTTTGCAGGCAAGCCTACTGAAACATGCAAAAGAAATAAAGATCAGTGACATATTACAAAAAATTTGGAAACTATTAAATAGACATGTAACATGCAAAAGAAAAAAGTATGAATTAGCATATAGACACTTATGAAATAAAATGAAATTTATGTAACAGAGATATAACTGGCAAAAGAGAGAGAGACTTATGACAGATAAGTAAAAAACCATAGAACATGTAAGGTATATCTCAGTTAGAGATGAATTGAGAATTATGTAACCATATCAAAGTAGACTGACATGTGCACTTCGGGCTCAAAATTGGTGGAGGTTCATCTAATCCCACCGGTCATGTGCATTCATGGTCACAATTTAGTGTAGGATGTAGAGAGTGATAGGCTTCGGGTGTCTCAATAACCCCTATGAGTGGTTGCCATGATTGGCCTCCAATACTCAATGGGGGTTGCACCGAAGGTAATCCGTCTTCATCTACAATGCAATAAATTTATACACATAAACGCATGGTTGTAAGATTAAACAAATCAAATATAGTCACTACAGACTAAGCACCATATCATCATTGCCCTTAGATCCGGCTTTGATCTCTAACGTTTAAAGGCAACACTACAGTAAAAGAAACAGGATTGTCAAATTGACATGTTAGCAAGAATAAACAGGGGCTAAAATAACATTACACAAGCAATACAACTGTATTCACATGTTTAACCAAACCGTAGAAGTTGAGTACACTGGTCTTATATAGACATGTATCCACATATTTTTGTCTGGGTAAGTTCTTACACATTGGGTAAGTTCCTACACTGGTCCTATATAGACATGTATCCACTTATGTGCAATAATGTGATCACTCAACCAGCAAAAAATTAATAGTCAAGTCTCATCGTGACCACCCAAAAAAAAAAAACTAAAGATGTCGGGACCAAAGCATAAAGTTTTCACATACCACGTACAAAAACCAAAATATGTGACACTAAGTAGCTACACTGTAACATCTTCTGAAGAAGTACCACCTAATTGCCCCCCTGCATGCTTCCCTCTCCAAACGATGTCCCCATGTTAGCCATCCGGTGATGTTTCCCTAGGATTGCTAACACAGCCTTTCTTTGCATCTCTTTGAGCTTCACTATAAAAGCCTTCGCATCATGCTCATTCTCGTAGAGCTCGGTGAAGACCACGTACAGATCGTTCATCTCAAATCCTTCCATCCCCCACATGATCTACGACAACTGCTATAGCCACTTGCCTCGTCGTCTTGCGTCAACTGCATTCGTTATATCCTTCAAGCCTCCTTCCAATTTTCCCACAAGCAACGCGGGTGCATCCTCCCTCCTTTTCTTCCTACTTAGCTGTGATCTGCTACCAACCATTTTTTTTAGAAAAAGCATCATGAACATTGTCTTGTAGAGATGGGATTTCAATAGGACAATCGTCATGATTAAGATTGACGGGCTTCGGGTCTTTCTCCTCCTCTGTGTCATAGCTTTTCATAAGGAACTCTCCCGTAGCCATATTGTCGCCACAAATAATCCAAAGTTCCTCATACCCCTCAATAGGTTGATTGAGATATTGTTTGTGATTCAGATGTGCCTGCAAGAAGACACAAATGATTGCACTTCGACAGATTTAAAGTGTGTATGTATTCACGAATTCATATAAACCATATTACCTTAATATCCTCTTCATAAGTTTTCCCGTGTAAGCTGATGGGCTTTGTTACATCATCCCATCCGGCTCCGCTAAGCCTCCGACAATGTTGTATTTTCTTCATTTATCTTTGAACACTCTCATGTGATTTTTCACATTAAATGGAGAGAAGTTCTCATCAAACCTTTGGTTGATGTGCTTCACGGCCATCACAAATGCTGTTTCTTTAAAACTCTTGTGAACTTTGTAGCCTTTACTAGCTAAATCAATCATGAATGGGATGAGCACTTCATCATAGCACGACTTCCATTTCTTGCTCTGAATTCCCTTCCGGCTCGTACTTGTATTACTTTTACCACCTTCCCCCCTCCCCCCCCCCGCCTTCTCTCCTTTACCAGGGAATCCACTTCAATACAAGTAGAATTCACCCCACTTCCCATATTGAATAATGAAGGCATTTCCATTTGCGCAGGGCTAGGCATTTGCAATTGATAAGAGCTAGGCATTTGCAAAGATGTCATCCCATAGTTTGGGATTAATGATGGTGCCAAGGGATGCACTGGACCCCTTGGAGCCATCAAATAGGGAGCGTTTATCACTCCAGTTGGAGATGACCCTCCAACGCCCATGGTTTCAAAGTTGAAACCAAGAAGTACCCCTTGAGATGCCATTGTGGTAGTGGGGAGACAGGAGGTGTGTTTTATTTGGTCATAAAAGCATGGTCGAAGCAAAATTTTTTTGAGTGGCTGAAAGATTACAATGGGACAATCCCGATTATAAAAGAGGGGAGAAGATATGATTCTTCCTTTTGTTTGCGGCTGGGTTCTTTGTGTAACAATAGAGAGTGATTCTTATTCTTCGTTGATCGGCCGACTGTCCAGCTTCTCTTCAGGATGCCTTCGAAGATCAATCAAGAGGGAGCTCTGTTTTAACACACTGAGTGTTTAGATTTCACTGATTACTTCTTCTTCTCTCCTCTCTTTAGAAAGCAAGAAGTTTTTAGCGAGAGAATTCTCAGCTCTCAATCTTCAAAATGTCTCTTTCTTTTCTCCCAAAAAACTCTTCTTTCAACTCCTTATAGCTACTCAGGATATTTACAGGGAGTCATAGGGGTATCATTGTCCCCTGAAATCCCTTCATTATGGGGATTAACTCTCCATTACGTGGGAAGTCAATTAACCCAGTAATGGGGGTCAGTTACAACAAAAACGCGGGTTTCGCGCTGGACGCGAACCTTGTGTTGCTTGTTGTAAATGCGAGCATCTCAGTTAGAACACGGAGTTGCTCAGACTCGCATTTGAAATTAGATGCAAGGTTTCTCAGACCCGCGTCTGAAGTGGAGCACCGAGTTGTAGGTCATATAGAGAGGGGTGAATAGGTGACTAGCTAATCTAATGCCAAATAATGCGGAATTAAAACTATTTTGCAAACTGAACTAACACACTATGTATAACCAAAGAGCGAAGACGAATTTCTGGTGAAGGATTTTGGATTTTCTCCTCAAGATTCCTCTAGATTAAGAGTTGAGGTGCCACTATGACTCTCTTGGTTAAATACTAGTGTGAGCAAACAATCCCTAGCAAATATATCTCTTAAGCACAAGTATATCAAGCATATAAGGATGTTAACTATAAAAGCATGCAAGATATAAACACAAGTGTAAGAGAGAGATAAGAATTCGCAAACACGGGAGATTTGTTTTGAGGTTCGAGCCACTTGCTCTGCGTCCCCGCCTTCACCACTATAAAGGATTTCTACTATAATTGATCCCGTAAGATCACTCGGCCCGCAACACCTACAACGAGCTCCCTCAAGAACTTTTGGACCCGCAAGTCCCTCACTTGTTCTCCAAGAACAACACACGTGAACCCACAAGCTCGCCGAGGTTGCAACCTCTAACTCCTCCAAGTACAAATTGGAACACTTGGTGATCTCTTCACTTTCATCACCAACAAACACTCTCACAAGAAGAATTCCTATAGGATGGATATAGTAATGAAAAGCTCAAGCTTGTGTCAGAAAATAAGATAAATTGAGTGGTGAAAAACTCAAGAAAACCCTTTTGAAAAGCTCAAGAAAAACACTCTTAATAACACTCTTTTTGACATGGAATTTAAGCTCTAAAACTTGTCAGAAAACCTCTGAGAAAGATGGAAAAAACTAGCTCTAAAACTTCTCTAAAATCTTATGAAAACTAGCCAAGAAAATTCGTATTTATTGGGTCTCCAAAAAACTAGTCGTTGAGGCTGAGGACCTGGCCAAACTGGCCTATAGGTTGACCGGCCAGGTGACCGACTAATGGTCATAAAAACGACCGTTGGGGTTGTCGGTCGACCGCCCCAGGCCACTTCCGACCAAACCCGAGAGTGGGTTTGATCCAGTCGGTCGACCGCTCGGTTCACCGGCCTTTAAAGGCAAGGGCTTGTGCACATTTTGTGCACGTCGGTCGACCGGGCCCTGGTTCGATCGACCGCAAGCAGCCCAAATCAGGGTTTTTAAGGTTTAAATCTTCGACTTGTAAAATCCTAAAAAATTCTATTAAATCCCATAAATTTCACAAAAATAGGTTCATGTAAATACTTTAAAGTATAAATATGTATGATTAAAAAATCAATAATATTACAAACAATTTGAACTAATTTTTAGGCATAGAATTTAAAGCTTAAACCGAAAACCATATTTTTCAAAAATAAACTTCAAAATGAAAAATGATTTTTTTAAAACTTATATAAATACAAAAATAAGATATTTGAACACTTTTGAAGTATAGTGTGCATGCAAATGATCCAATATATATTGAAGATATAATATACTTGTTTCTGATAATAAGCTTAAAATGAGTTTTGATAAATACAAAACTTAAAACAATGAATTAAACTCATCAAAATAAGTTTTTCTAAAAATTATGAAGCAATAATGTGTAAGGATGAAATCTAATATATATATAAATCATGTAAACTTATTTTGATGAAATCTATTCATGAAACTCAAAAGATGTATTTTTTGTGGCTCAAAACTAAAACTGAAACTAAATTTTCAAGGACTAAAACTATTCAACATGAAATATTGTAAATGAGCTTAAGCAATGCACAACTAACCTATCATTTATATTTTATCTAAAAATAAAAATTTTAAACTTACAAATATAGGACTCAAGTCTTCTCTTGAAAATCTTATTCTCCATCTTGATTTGATCCAAACTTGATCCATGAGCTAGACTCCACTTTGAGTACTTGATGCGATCTTGAAGCGCTAGCTCTTAAATTAACACGTGCTAATTTTAAAACTTGATTTCGAATCTTTTATTGAAGCTAAACATCAACTAAGATCTTGATAAATATCTGAAACTTATTAAACACAGGATCATTAGTACTATAACTATATGAGTTAATCATCATCAAAACTAGAGTGATGGGCCTTTGGGCCAACAATCTCCCCCTATTTGATGATGACAAAACTCATGAAGTGTATGCATGGATTAAAGATAAGCTTCATAGAAGCTCCCCCTTAACTCATACATAACAAACACATATAAAGATATTCAATAAAAGCACATAAACAAAATATTAAATAAAAACAAACATATATGCATAAACAATAATATTAAACATGCATATATAAACTCTCTCAATTTTTCTCCCCTTTTTGTCAATTCCATCAACAAAAGGGTGAAGAAAAATAAACAAGATAAATATACATGCGATATAAATTCATGAAGAGGAGAGACGTTAAGTTAATCCCCCTGCATACATGCATTACATGGAGAAGGGATGACTAAGTTCTAACCCATATAAGCATAATATATAATGTATAGATAGAGATGTTAATCTCCTCCCACACATGTGTACTATATAAAAAAAAGAAGTCATGCTCTTCTTTATATAAAATACACTCAACATGAACCAATACATAGAGGAGATGTTAAGCTTCCCATGCACATAATCAATACATGTCTAAACAAATTTTGAAATACAAATATTGATACCAATTAAAATAAATAAAACAAAACCACAAATTTTGATTCTACTTGTAATCAACAAAAAAATATTTTGATAAACCAATAAACATAAATATTAAGATATCAATAGAAGATTTTGATATCACTTGAAATCAACAAACAAATTTTGATAAATCAACGAAGTCATTTTAAGTCAAAGAATTTTTCTTCCCTCCTTTTTGAAATGATGCATAAGCTTGTAAAAAAAAAATCAATTAACATTTAGATTTAAATCAAGCTTAGCATAAAGCAATTTGTGTTATAAAATATATGTATGAACATTTTTAATTTAGCACAAGAAATCATATATATGTATACATGATCAATTTAAATATCAATTGAAATATGATGCATACATATATAGAAACAAGTATGAGCATAAAAAAAATCAATTTTCATGATAAATAAGTTTATAACTCATATCTACCACCCTATCAGCACATGTTATGAGATATTCATTAAGGTGCACAAGGATGTTCGCCCAACCATCCTCCCTTATAGGGTAAAAGACTTCAAAAATAAGATTTTGAAGATAATTATTGATTGAAAACACTACCAAATGAAGAACTAGTTTAAAATATTTTTCAAAAACTAGTTTAAGATGAATCAAAATATGTTATCTCATGAAAACATGTATATTACACAAAAATTGACAATTAAGATCTATAAAGCATAAAAAACATGTGCTCATGAAAACAAAGTCATGAGTAAACATAAAGGTGAGTGTTCAATGATCATTTGAATAACATATTCATGAAAATAAAACACTAAAACTCAAAAATCAAAACAAACATGAAATTTTTTTCTTAAAACATGATATATCATATAATCAAGTAAGAATCATTAAAACTAGAACATACAGTTTACAATCAAAAATAAAATGAGTACTCAAAAGAAATAAGACATGTATAGCGTGTAACTCAAAAATTATACATGTATAATACAAGTTTTAACAAGATTTGCATATCAACATATGATATAAACATATAAATCAAAATATG
This sequence comes from Agave tequilana, assembly GCA_038442645.1. Classification (NCBI taxonomy): domain Eukaryota; kingdom Viridiplantae; phylum Streptophyta; class Magnoliopsida; order Asparagales; family Asparagaceae; genus Agave; species Agave tequilana. The sequence continues at coordinate 156,610 of JAVJIF010033347.1, read as the reverse complement.
AATTAAAAGATAGGCATGTAAATTCATTTGAAAACTTAAACACTATTTTCAAAAAAAAGCATAGCTAACAACAAATCAACTCAATATTAAGCACAAAAAAATATATGATTGAGTCTAGGTTACTACACTAGTATATAAGCAATTAAAAATATTTTAAAGGTGGAGTATGAAATGGTCACCAAAATCGATATGGCCAATCCATTTCTCCAAAACAAGGTGGCATCTCCTACCAAAACTCTTTGATAGTGATGCATCCATGATATGTCAGTAAGCACTAATTGCATCTACTATCATGACACCAATCCTCTCATGTCTTGTGAGAGCCCACACCTACATCAAAAAAATGATGTAGATTTTGGTAACCACATCTTTTGTGTCTAGGGGTTGGCAGCAATAGGAACTCAAATATTTTTATTTGCAAAATTTGAAGAATATAATCTATCAAAATAAAATTTTGTAAGATGGCCTTTGCAACCACAATGTATACATTTGTACACTCTAGCATACATATGTGTGGTGTGAGTGCGAGCATGGTGTACATGAGGTGTATGCCGTGTAGGATATGCATGCATGTGTGGAATTTATTTCTTGCGAAATATAGATTCTAATCTATTATTTTTAAATGCATATTAGCTCAAAGTGGAGCCCAAACAATCAATGTTCTTCTTTAAAATATAAATATCATTTTTAATTTTGGAAGAAGAAACATGAGAAACATAAGAAACAACATCCTTTTTCTTTTTAGAAATAGAAATTTTTTCTTTTCCTTCAAAACATTTTTCTTTTTCAAAGAGTCATTATTTTTCAAAGCAATTTCTTTTTCTTTTTCAGCCAAAATAATTTTTTTCAAAGATTTATTTTCTTTTGAAATAATTTCAAATTTATTTTGAAAAGAGTCTTTTTCTTTTAAAACTAGTCACTTTTATTTAACAAAAAATTATTTTCTTTCTTTAACTTTTTATTTTATATTTTAACAAATCATATTTTTTAAGAAGTATTTTGCAAAGCAATGCAAGATCATCATATGACATCTCTTCTTCAAGCTCAGAATCAGAATTTTCCTCAAGGGGTCATCCCCTTGGACCATATTGTACATGTTGGAAGTAGCACTTATATTATCCGAGTCACTCCCTCTATAATGTTGTGTTTGTTTACCAAGGGAGAAGAGTGTTTCATACTACAAAAGCCGAATCAATATTAGCAACTCTAGATAAATAATCATCATTTAGGGTAGACTTTAAAGCATGGATGACTTTTGCATTAGTCTCAAGATAACTTGCCATTTGAGAAGTATGAATCTTTAATGGTGGTAAGATAAACATGAATTTCTAAGGCTTTAAGATACATTGACATCTTAACTTTTCAAGTTTGAAAGTTAAGAATATCAAACATAGGAGGTGCAATGAAATCTATGTGTGTATATGTAAATATTATGATTAGTAAAATAAGGATCTTTAACTCTAGGTTGTTAGACCCAAATTAAGAGCACCAAGCTTTGAGACCACTTGTAGGCCACCTAGAGGGGGGTGAATAGGTGACTAGCTAATTTAATGCCAACTAATGCGGAATTAAAAAATATTTTGTAAACTAAACTAACACATTATATATAACCAAAGAGTGAAGCTGAATTCCCAGTGAAGGGCTCTGAACTTTCTCCTCAAGATTCCTCTAGATTAAGAGTTGAGGCGCCATTATGGCCCTCTTGGTTAAATACTAGTGTGAGGAAACAATCCCAAGCAAATATATCTATTAAGCACAAGTATATCAAGCATATAAGGATGTTAACAATAAAAGGATGCAAGATATAAATACAAGTGAGAGAGAGGGAGAGATAAGCAATCGCAAACACGAGTGATTTGTCTTGAGGTTGGAGTTACTTGCTCTACGTCCTCACCTTCACCACTATAAAATATTTTACTATAATTGATCCCGCAAGATCACTCGGTGCCACAACACCTACAATGAGCTACCTCAAGAACTATTTGACCTGTAAGTCCTTCACTTGTTCCCGCAAGAACAACACACGCGAACTCGCAAGCTCGCCGAGGCCGCAACCTCCAACTCCTCCAAGTGCAAATTGGAACACTTGATGATCTCTTCAATTTGATCACCAACAAACACTCTCACAACAAGAATCTCTATAGGATGGATATAGCAATGAAAAGCTCAAGTTTATGTGAGAAAATAAGATTGATTGAGTGGTGAAAAACTCAAGAAAACCCTTTTGAAAAACTCAAGAAAAACACTCTTTATAAACACTTTTTTTATATGGAGTTTAAGCTCTAAAACTTGTTGGAAAATCACTGAGAAAGATGGAAAAAACTGGCTCTAAAATTTCTCTAAAATCTTGTGAAAAACTGGCCAAGAGAACCCCTATTTATAGGGTTTCCAAAAACTAGCCGTTGGGGCTCAGAACCAGGCCAAACTGGCCTGTCGGTCAATCGGCCGGCCGATCAACCAACAATCGTAAAAATGACCATTGGGGTTGCCGGTCGACCGCCCGAGGCCACTTGCCTTGTCGGTCGACTGACCAAACCCAAGAGTAGGTTTGATCTAGTTGGTAGACCGTTCAGTCGACCGGCCCTTAAAGGCAAGGGCTTGTGCACGTTTTGTACACGTCGGTCGACTGAGCCCTGGTTTGATTAACCAGTCAATTGACCGCCAGCAGCCCAAATCAGGGTTTTTAAGGTTTAAATCTTGGATTTGTAAAACCCTAAAAATTTCTATTAAATCTCATAAATTCCACAAAAATAGGTTCACATAAATACTTTGAAGTACAAATATGTGTGAACAAAAAATCAATAGATATTATAAACAGTTTGAACTATTTTTGAGGCACAGAAACTAAAGTTTAAATCAAAAATTGTATTTTTCAAAATTAAACTTCAAAATAAAAATGATTTTCCAAAACTTATATAAAAAACAAGATATTTAAACACTTTTGAAGTATAGTGTGTATGGAAATGATTCAATACACATAGAAGATGAAATATACTTGGTTTTTACAATAAGCTCAAAATGTATTTTGATAAATACAAAACTTAAAATCATGAACTAAACTCATCAAAAAAAGTTTTTCTAAATATTATGAAGTAACAATATGTATGGATGAAATCTAATACACATATAAATCATGTAAACTTGTTCTGATGAAATCTATTCATGAAACTCAAAAGATTTATTCTTTGAAGATCAAAATCAAAATCGAAACTAAATTTTCAAAGACTAAAATTATTCAACATGAAATATTCTGTGTGTGTAAATGAGTTTGAGCAATCTACAACTAATCTATCCTTTACATTTTATTTAAAAATAAAAATCTTAAACTTACAAACATAGGACTCAAGTCTTCTCTTGATAATCTTCTTCTCCATCTTGACTTGATCCATGAGCTAGACTCCCTTTTTAGTACTTGATGCGATCTTGAAGCGCGAGCTCTTGAATCAACACGTGCTAGCTTCAAAACTTGACTTTTAATCTTTTATTAAAGCTAAACAATGACTAAGATTTTGATAAATATTTGAAACTTATTAAACACAAGATCATTAGTAATATAACTAAATGAGTTAATCATTATCAAAACTAGAGTAATGGGCCTTTGGGCCAATATGAGTTGCTCCGACCTGCGCTTGAAATGGGGCGCAGGGTTGCTCAGACCCGCATTTAAGATGAGACGCAGGGTTTCTCAGACTCACGTTGAACGGGACGCAGAGTTACTCAGACTCGTGTTGAACACGGGTTCACTTAGGCCCGCTATGAAGTCTTTGTGCTTCATGGACGCGAGGTCTGCGTTTTAGTTTAAAACGCGACCTTTGCATTGAAGTGAGGTTCACGTCTGATGACTTATCCTTAGTGATTTTTGTACAGCTTATAGAACCCCCTTCAAAGTTTTCAAAACTCCACAGTTAACTGGGACGGATTTTGAAATTCTTTGGATTTCAGTTAATTTTCAGCTCCCATGATTGTACTGATATCCTTTTGAGATGCTTTGAGCTTGATCCTGTTGGATTTTGGTCTTCGTGAGTGTACTATTGAACTACTTAAATCCTCCAGAAAAGATCATTACAAGTGTCTTAGAAACTCAGTCTAGCACTTGTCATGAGCTCTGATTTGCTCGTTAGTATACTATTGAACCGGTGGAGTTATCAGTTACATCTGCCAGTGTACTGTTGAACTAATTACAGAAGTAGAGACATACTCCTTGTATGTGAGATAACACAGCCCTCATAAACGCGATTGTCATGGTGCTCAAGTAGAGACACGAACTTTAGTGGAGTTAAGACGTGGCTCTCAATTGTTATAGAGACGTGGCTCTTGATTGCCATTGAGATATGGCTCTTGATTGCTATTGAGACGCGGCTCTCGGCTCTTGATTGCTATTGAGACGCAGCTTTCAAAATGTGAAGATCACTTTAGATGCTTCTAGGTGCGGATGCAGGCGCCGCATGGGATGTGTGTCTGGCTCGAATTCAGGTCAAGATACGCACGGCGTATCATGGCCATTGAAAGGCCTATAAAAGACCCGGGGTCTTTCAACAGTCAATTCATTTTGACTGTTCATCATCTTCGATCAGACCCGTATTTAAAGCTCTTAAACTTTCTCAAAACCATTAAAACTCTGAGTTTTTTTCAATCTTTTCGAAGATTTCATCGTTGAAATGGCTCGAAAACCCAACCAAAAAGCTGCTTCTTCGAGCGCCGCCACTGTGTCGACCGCCGTGGGTGGTTCTTCTACTTAGAAAACCCCCATTTCTGATAAGTTGAATGGCTTTCTCCATTGAGAACACGAAGAGGCTCTGTCCTCTTAACTTCTTTTTGAAGTTTCAAAAACTTCTGTAGAAGTTGATCAGTTAACACGGATCTCACTGGTCCGCATTTGACTTGTGAATGCGGTCCTTGCATTGATGAGCAAAATGCGGATCTGGTGATCTGGCATTTCTTTGCTTTGTCAACGCGACCTTCACGTCTGCGAATTAAACGCGAGTTCAGGGGACTCCGCATTTTGAGACTTCTGAACACGGATATCAGTTATGAGACTCACATTTGTGTCTCCAGACATAGAGAAATTTCTAAGTATAGAGTGCAGATGCAGGCTTCATGTGAGCCTCGCATTTTAGTCATAAAACGCGGGTCTCATGTGTTAAACCTCGTGTTTAAACTCTAACACTTGGTGTGATTTCACTGTTCAGAGTACTGACTTTGTGTTCTCCTTTTTGTAGTGTAGTATTCCTTAACTCTTCTGGTGAAGAGGCACCATTTTGGCCATGTAGGCGGACCAGATCCGGATGTCGTCTCCAAGCTTGATAAGACTGTGTCATCCTTTACTGGAAAGAATTGAGAACGACGAGCCAAATTAAGCCAGGCAAACTCCCAGACTCTCCAAGAACTTATACGGACGAAAGACTTAAATCAGAGGCCCGTTCATTATTGAAAAAGTCTTTTTTATTTGGAGAATCCATGAACGAGGATGCAGGGGCGATGCTTGACGGCAGCTAAAAATGGCTCCATTGTCTTGGAGAGCATCACTTCTTCCTTCCCGACATGAGGATATTTTCCTTGTCGTTCACCCAACCGAAATCCCTTCATTGATTGATGGAGTGGAATCTGGCTGACGAGCAATCTGAAGTTTCTCTCGGACAGATCTCTCATCACACGACAGTCCCGGTAGATCATGACAAGAATGTAGTCAGACTGTTGCTGGGTTTTTTGGGAGCAGAGTACCTCAAAGGTGATACTCCCCACTAGGCGTCTATGTTTATTAACCAATTTATGGATGTGAAGGGTGACTTCTCAAAAGGTGAATTCCGAGCATTAGGATGGGTCTATTCCTCGGACAAGAATTGGTGGTCCAAGATGGTGGGCTTCATTCTTGTAGATTTGAAGGACGAATTACTACAGTTTGATCTCTATACCGCAGTTCGGGCTATCCAGTATGACATCTCGCATAGCAACCATCACCTTTTTGCCATGCTGGAGCGTTATAATCTGAAGACATGTACATTCTTCACCCCCAGTCAGGAAGATGGGTCTCGCTCTTCACGAGATGTATGAAGTCTCTGGATTGGTGATGGGGGACATTCCATATGAAAAATATATCTCATCAGCTAAAGAATTGCACTTGATGGAGGATAATGCTCCTTTGGTATACGCAACATATTGGGAAGTGTTATGTCACTTTCATATTTGCGCCGAGATCACCGGTTGGAGGGCGGAGGGATGAAATAAATGGCTTGGGCAGACTACCTCTTCAATGGTTTGAGGGAAAAGGCTGACAGATTGACCCGCTTAACCCCAAACACAGATGCAGAGATTGAGGAGAGGATCAACGCTTCAACATCCTCATATAACACGGAATCAGTTGAAGATACTTTCAGGCCGAGCACGATCTTTAAAAGTTTTCATCATCAGGGCAAGACACCCATTTCCAACAGGGCCATGTTAGCTGGATTCCTAATGCTGTAGCTGAAGCGATGTATCATGCCGACACTTTCCCATGAAGTCAAGTGGTTGATGTGGTATAGCCTGCTGTCCTACTGGCATTTGGCTAGGGTATCTCCCTTCTTTCAATGATGGTGGGGTGTATCCAGAGTGGACTTCAGGCATTAACCAAGACCTTCTGTAAAGTGAAAGTTTTGGTGGATGCCGATGACAATACGCTCACTGACCAGCATGGTGATCCTGAGGTCAAAGTGCCGAATCCTAGAATTGAACTTCCGTATACCTATTTGGTGGTGTGGTATATCATGCATTTCCCATCTCTGATGACGGCTGCATATACATTGGAAGACTTCATACCGTTCTAGGTTAGAGCGCTTGACCTGCAGCATACTTATATATTCTATATCAGGAAAGCTATCCAGAGCGACTCAAACTATCAGCTGGTTTGATGCCTCCCTGACATTATACGTCATAGGGAGATCAAGTTTTTAGATGTTACAGCTAGATAGGTTCACCACTCTATCGACCGGTATCTTCTGCTGGCTAATGAGTATTCGACCTGAATATCTCATTTTTCATCAGGGTGATACTTGTACAATTGAGCCTTATTGCCAAGCCGATTTGCCTATCAATTTGGGTATGATTAGCTCTATGTGGGATACCCAAATACCGGCCTTCACTTCGGTGGGAACTTGTTTTAAGGGGCACGTGCATGGTACTTCCATGTGGCTGGAGGGACGGGTGCAATGTTATCTTTCTCAGAGGTCACCCAATGCATAGACCAGCCTCAGCTTTTCCACCTAGTATTTTATTGCTAATACCGTGGGGGGTTATAAGATGAATGCCTCATGCATTAAAGCCATCAAGTCCACCTATAGTGCCTATTGGGTTTCCAAGACTACTTGAAAGAAGGGAATGAACAAGTACTTGGAGGCTAAAAAGGAGGCTGGCATACATGAAGTGACAGCGCGCATCGTTGAAACTACAGAAGAACACTCTGCGAGGAGATCTTGCCAGGCTGTGGCAAAGCGTGCTCATTCATCCCCTTCTGCCGGTGTTTGAGTCAGAAGAAGCCACGAAGAGTGTCTGAAGCTGAAGCTCCTCTGCAAGGCATTTCTCAGCCAGAGTTGGGTCCCATGGAATCCAAGGAAGAGGAAGAGGTCGCCCCTTTGCTCATTCAGAGTCGGCAGAGTAGAGGCCCTGTTACTTCAGAAGGAATAGTGGTTGTGAAAGTGCCTCAGTTAGAGGTTTTGTTAACTCCCTTGACAACCTCAGGTGAAGGTGCCAAAATGCAACTTGGTTCCCTAAGTGTTATGATGCCAACCTTGAAGGTCGTTGAATCCAGTCCAACCATTAAACCAATTGGTGAAAAAGCTCCAATTGTCGAGGCATCCTTGGTACAAGTATCATCTTCATCATCTGAAGGCGGTGACCACGATATGGGACCTGAGTCTGCTTCTCATGATGCCAGTGAGTCCATGCATTGGTTGAAGAGGAGATGCAGACAGCTTTCCCAGAGGCAGAGTTGCCATCTATGGAGATTGCTACTGCTGAAGGTTTTTTTCTTTTCTACACCTGTCTCTTCCTATAGAAAATATAGAAAACATCTTGATCCTCTGCTTGAATGGCCTTTTGCAGGGGCTACCACTGCCATTGAAGGCGAAACTACCTCAAACATCGCTGACATGATTGAAGAACTGACCCAACCAGAAGGCACAGAAATTCCCAAGATCAGTGCCGAGGTGGCTGCTGTAGGTACAACATCTACGGCTGAGGAATCTTCTCAACAAGGAGAATCACCGAAGGGTTTGCCTCCTATGTCTCCTCAACTTTGTAAGATATCAGCATTCAATAATCTCTCTCTCGTGTTGTCTCTGACATCATTGTAATGATTGTAGGTGACATTGTCGCAACTCAAGCAGATGAGCCTCTTATAGGTACTGGTGTGAAAAATATTCCTTCAACTTCAGACCGTGTTTCTATTACTATCATAGAGACTAGGTCAGGCAGTGCTCTGTCGGTACCGACACCAGCTATAGATATTTTGGAAGAGTTATCTCTCCAAATGGTCAGGTATTTTTTCACAACAATAAAATATTGCACTGAATTGGTGCTTTCTGAGCGAAGTTCCTTCGAGTTTGTATGAATACTCCTTGAGAACCAGGTCGAAAACATCTGGCAGACTGGTGGTTCTAATTAGGTAAGAGCGCATCAAGTGCTAGTTGAGCAACTCGGTATGTACTCGAAGGGTCTTAGGAACTGGAGTGAGTTAGCCTGGTTGTCGATGCTCAACGGGTGTCTGAGAATCTTCGCGCCAACCAAGAATGGGAGCGAAAGGAGATTTAGTAGCATATAGCTGAGGAAGCTCGTTGTCTCGATGATTTCAAAGCCCGCTATCAAAATTTGATAGACGATCTTCAGAGATCCAAGTCTGTTACCAAGAGCGCAGAAGGTGTGATAGCGAGTGCTCGAGCCACAATTGCTAAGGCATAAGCTTTAATCCAGGACAACAAGCTGAAGCTTGCAAATGAGAGAAAAAGGGGGACGCTCGAGGTTGCTAAAGGTCAAGTACAACAGAAGCTTGATATCTACACTCTAAAATTGGAAGCTCTTCAAGCACAATTAGTTACAAAAAAGCTTTTATCGGAAGAGAAGTTAAGGGCCCAGGCCTTGGTTGAGATTGAGATGCATGCCAACACGACATTCAGCATCTCAAATACCAAATAAAGTTTCTCGTTGGGCGAGAATAACTTTTTGTTCCTTGTTTCTTTGTAACGCTCCATCTTATTGAATAAGAGAGTATTTGTATCACTTTTAATTTTGATATAAATAAAAGTGATAATTTTGCCTTCATGTTGTCTTAACTTTCTTTTTGTGTTTTGAAAATTAGACAAATGAAAGTGATTTACTTTGATTGCTAGAGGTGACGATTAATATAGCTACTCAAAATTTTGAAACTCCGTCAAGGAATTTGAAACGATTACCGCCAGAGGTGTGATGTTAACTTGACAGAAATTGAATTCGTGATTTGAACAAATTTTATAGACTTGTTATCCTATTGATGAGAATAACATGTAGAGTTAAATCCACTGAAGATTTATGGAGATTTTTACCGTCAGAGGTGTAATGTTAACATGTCGGGTTGGGATTTGCAGTTGGAAGCAAATTAAATTGTCAGAGGTATAATATTAACTTGACAAGGAGGTAAATACTAGAGGTGTGATATTAATTTAGCATTTGGGGATCTCATTTTCAATGAGAAAACTGAGAGAGTCACTATCATAGATTTAATATTAACTTAACAGCGAGGTGAATGCTAGAGGTGTAATATTAACTTAGCATTTGACATCTCGGCTTCGATGAGAAGGCTCGAGGGTGAATCATTGTCATAGGTGTATTATTTAACTTAACAATGAAATAGATGCTAGAGGTGTGATATTTAACTTAGTATCGAATGTCTCATTTTTGGTGAAAAAATCGAGAGAATCACTGTCATGGTGTAGTGTTAACTTGATAGGGATTTATACTGAAATGTGAGCAATTTTGGTCAGAGGTGTGGTGTTAACTTGACCGAGGGATTATGTGATTTGAGCAATTTTGTAGACTTGTTCTATTGAAGATAATTGACAAGTTGAAATTTTAGTTAGAGGTGTAGTGTTAACTTGACTGAGGAATTTTACGATCTGAGCAATTTGGTAGACTTGTCATTCTATTGAAGAGAATTGACAAGCTAAAATTTTAGTCAGAGGTGTGGTGTCAACTTGACCGAGGGATTTTGTGATTTGAAAATTTTTGTGGACTTGTCATTCTATTGAAGAGGATTGATAAGTTGAAATTTTGGTCAGAGGTGTGGTGTTAACTTGACTGAGAATTTTTGCGATTTGAATAATTTTGTAGACTTTTTATTCAATTTTGTAAACTTGTCATTCTATTGAGGAGAATTGACAAGTTGAAATTTTATTCACTGAAGATATTGAGGAAAATCACTGTTAGAGGTATAATGTTAACTTAACAGTGGGGTATGCTAGAGATATAATATTAACTTGACATATTTAATTTTGTGATTATTTCACTGGGAAAATAATTACAACTTTTTTTGAGGTCCTACCATTCCGTGACGGGAATTGGTAACGAATTTTGGAAGGGAAAGCGGGAACAGGTCCCTCTGAATTTTTAGCAAACCCTCAGCTATCAATGAATTTGGTATGCATTTACCAACTACTATTTGAATTAGGCTAGTCATGTTATTTTCCTCAGCATGATGAGTTATTGAGGGCTTTTCGTTAGACTTAAATGCCAACTACTTCCTCTATCCTTTAGCCATCAGGGGCATAAGATGTTTATAAATAAACTAGAGAAGAGAGACAAGGTTAAAACTTGACATTTTGCCTTTGTCCTTTCTCTTATGTTTACATCATGCATTATGATGTCAACAATATTCGATTGGCTCCGCGTCGGTCGACCATGATGTGACCCTGTTGAAGGAAGAAGCTCTTCTTTGTCGCTCTTCCAAACATCTTGGATCTTGAAGGTTTGATTAACGGTGTAGTGTTGGCTTGATCATGAGAAGAGTGACAAGGCTAAAACTGAAGTTTCATACTTTGTCTCTTTGATGTTAACATCATGCATCATGATGTCAATAATGATCTGTCGGTTCGGTATCGATCGACCGTGACGCGATCTGTTGAAGGAAGAAGCTTCTCTTTGGTGCTCTTCCAACATCTTGGATCTTGACGGTTTGATTAGAGGTGTAGTGTTAACTTGATCATGAGAAGAGTGGCAGGGCTAAAACCAAAGTTTCGCACTTTGTCCTTCAATGATAACATCATGCATCATGATGTCAACAATGTTCGATCGACATGGCATCAATCAACCGTGATGTGATCCGTTGGAGGAAGAAGCTCTTCTTTGGCGCTCTTCCAAACATCTTGGATCTTGAAGGTTTGATCAGAGGTGTAGTGTTAACTTGATCATGAGAAGGGTCCAGCTAAGGATAGTACTTCTTCAAAAACCTGCCGTTGATATGCATCATGAGTGTATCACCGTCTGTAGTTATGAGGCAGTATGCTCCATTTGAGTAGACTGACTCTACTACAAATGATTCTTCTCATTTGGGTTGAAATATTTCTTTTACCTTATGTGTCTGACCATGGGTCTTCTGACAGCGGAAACAAGGTCGCCTTTCTTGAAAATCTGTTCTCTGACTTTCTTATTGAAGGCTTTGAAAATTCGAGCTTGATAGAGCTCATTTGCTGTTAGGCTTACAGATGTCTGTCATCTAAAGCTTCCAACACTTGGAGGCGCAATCAATGCTTTTTCTCATTTGCCATCTTGGTTGTCAAGGCAACTCACAAAGATGAGATCTGGATCTTTAGTAGAAGTACAGCTTCACATCCGTACACCAAGAAAAATGGCGTGGCTTTTGTCGAGGTTCTCACCATTGTGCGGTAGGCCTACAAGCATTCGCCTAATTTGTTGTCCTAATTGTGTTAATTTTTCAAGATGAATTTCTTGAGAAGCTTCCCAATATTCTTATTGAAGGCTTTTGCAAGGCCATTAGCAGCTGGATGTATGCCGTTGATGACACACTTTGGATTCTTAATTTTTTTACAGAACCTCTGAAATACTTGGCTGACGAATTGGGATCCATTATCGTGGACGATTCATCGGGGTACACCGAAGCGGTAGAGCACATGATGTTTGATGAATTTGATCATGTTTGGTGTCTTTACTTCTTTTAGGGGGACAGCTTCTGCCCATTTAGAGAAGTAATCTGTTATGACCAAGATAAAGTGGTACCCTCTAGATGTTGGAGGGCTGATGGGTCCAATCATATCCATTCCCCACATCTCAAATGGCCATGAAGAGGATGTTGGATGAAGATTTCCCGGTGCTTGATGGACGAAGTCACCATGGATCTAACAGGCATGGCATCGCTTAGCGTAGGCGATGGCGTTAGGGATCATCTTCAGCCAGTAATATCCAAGTCTTCAAAGCCGATCTCTGAGCTTGGGTCCGAGTTGGTGAACTCTGCACATACCATCATGAACTTCTTTGAGTACCTCCAGTGCCTCCTTGTGTGAAAGGCATCGGAGTAGGATTCCATCATACGATCGGCGATAGATTTTTTACATAATCGCATTGTAATGGAATCGAGGAGCTTTCCTTCTTATGTCAGCTGTCTCTTTGGGAAATCAGGCAATATACCATATAAGACCAAGTCGATGTAAGGGAATCACCAATTCCTATGTTCGAGACTTGTTGAAGTCTCAAGAACCTCTTTGACTTGAAGGTCTCTTCTTGGAGTTTTACGGTCTTCCAGACAAATTTGCAACAGAACAAGTCGTGACTGTAGACAAGTACTCTCTTCGTGGCTCCCACTGGAAGGGCCAATGAAGTGGCGAGGGATGCCAGTACGTCTGCATGCGCGTTTTGCTAAAGTGAACATGGTCAATGTAGAAGTTTTCAAGCTTCTCTGTCATGATGGTCGCGTTGTGATAGGGCATCAAGTCTTCATGTCAGACTTCGTACTCCTCATGAACCTGGTTGATGATGAGTTTTGAATCAGCGTATGCTTTGAGATTTTTGACTCCAATCTCTTTAACAAGTTGCATCCCGATCAAAAGAGCGTTGCATTCTGAGATATTGTTGGAACATGACTCGATTAACGAGAATGCACGAGGGATTACATTGTTATGTGGGGGAGATAAGTACCACCTCCATACCTGCGATGATATTTCCTTTCCAGTTCATCCTTGATGCTTCGTCGAAGAATAGTTGCCACACTTGTTCGTCTGACGAGGTGTTGATGACATCAATTTCTGCAATCTCTTTTGGGAGATCATAAAAAAGTTTTGAATTTCCTGGAACTAGATGATCAGCCAGGAAATCTGCCACAGCTTGCCGTTCGACCACCTTTTATGGCATGAATTGCATCTTGTATTGTGAGAGCAATATAGCCCATTTTTCTAGTCTGCAGTTTAGCGAAGATGGCCTTGTTATGACCAATCACAAAGAATTAACTTTGGAGATGACTTGATGTTGCCCTATGAGGTAGTGTCACATCTTTTGGACAGTGAAGGCTAATGCTAAACATTCCTTTTCGATGGGTTGTGACGATGCTCCACCCCAATCATTGTTATACTTAAATAGAAGATCGCCTGTTCTTGATTTTGATCATTGTTTGGGCTAGTAAAGCTCCCAAGAAATGTTCCATTGCTCAAACATATAGGAGGAAAGGTTTTCCTAATACTGGAGTTGCCAGAACGGACGAGTGTGTGAGATACTTTTCGATCTCCTCGAATGCTTCTTGGTAAGCATTGTCCCAAATGAATGAGGCTCTCTTCTTCATTAACTAAGTGAAGGGTTGACATCACCCTAAGAGATTTGATATGAATCTCTGGATGTACGCCAGTCATCCCTGTAAACCTCTAAGTTCTTTGAGATTTCTCGGAGGTTGCATCCCTTGGACGTCACGGATCTTCTCCGGTCCAGGTGAATTCCTTTAGTTGTTATGACAAATCCAAGGAATTTGCCACTGGCTATCCCCAGGAAGGACTTGGTTGGGTTCATATTCAACTGGTAAGCCCGCATGATGTCGAACACTCTTTTCAGGTGTGCGAGATGATCACATTTGTCACGACTCTTCACGGTGATATCATCAACATAGTATTCTACGGTCTTACGTACATGCTCATGAAAGATCGTATTCATGGCGCGTTGATATGTCGCACTAGCGTTCTTCAAGCCAAAGGATATTACTGTGTAGCAGTATATTCTCAGAGGCATCCTGAAAGATGTGTACTTTTTATCTTCTGGGTACATTTTTATTTGCGTCCTGAAAGATGTGTGGTTTTCATCTTCTGGATACATCTTTATTTGATTATACTCTGAGAAGCCATCCATGAAAGACAACCCCTCGAAACTGTACGTATTTTCAATCATAACATTCGTGATCGGGAAAGGGAATCATCTTTAGGGCAAGCGGCATTTAGATCGCGGTAATCGATAAAAATCTGGATTTTTCCATTTTTCTTGGGAACGGGTACTATATTAGCCATCCAACCAGGATGTTGCTCTTCCCTGACAAAACCAGAGTTTATGAGCATTTTCACCTCTAATTTGATTGCTTTCATGATCTCAGGATGAAACCATCGTTGCTGCTGTTTGACTGGTTTGGCATCTGGGTAGATGTTGAGATGATGCATAGCAATCTGGGGGTTGAGCCCGGTCATGTCCTCATAACTCCAAGCGAAGACATCATATACTCTCGTATGAGTTGTATTAGGTCTTCTTTCTCGGAAGGCCACAAACTCTCACTTATGAAGATGGGCTTGAGGTTAGCTTCATCTCCAAGATTTACTTGAGTCACTTTATTCTCAGTGGGTGGCTCGCGTTGTTCAAAATGTGTATTATAAAGAGTATTTAAGTGTTTAATTCATGGATCAGAGTCTGACTAGATTAATTCTTCAGGTTCAAATATATCTTCTCTGTCATCTCCAAGTGACTGGCTGATACCATATTCACTGAGGGACTTTCGAAGAGATTGCCGATGCTGACATCTGAGTCCGACGATGACATTGCTGACGAGTTGTCATGATAGACCTCTTTATCAGATCTGGGATCGATGGGATTGGTGTATTACATAATCGAGTCCTCTTCGGGTCTTGTGGTAGTAATCAGGGTCTTTTCTTTTCGGTACAAATGAACGATGTAGTGCTCATTTTTCTTTGCCGAAGTTAAGGCTTTATTCCTTGATAAAATCATACCCTATTCTTTTCATCATGTAACGTGACCGTTGTCCATAATGGAAGAATTGTGGAGACTTAGAACTACCCCTTGAGCTTCCACAAGCTACGAGCTCTATTTTGATCTGTCCGAATAGAATTGGCTTTTGATCTTTTTGCCTAGGTGGTACTTAAAAGAAGGCATTGTGTACACTTTCAATCTTTTCATGTACCAGGAGGGACAACCTTGTTGGTGCATGCAAAGATGTCAAAGCATTCATCGCTGACCAAGGATCACTGCCTACGTCAGTGCTGGTGTCTGACGGTACAGAATCCAAAGCAAATGCAGAAACATAAGCCAAATTTAAATCTTCATTAATGAACCACTCACCTTCAACATTGGCAGTGGTATCGAAGTCGAGTTTATCAATGCTTGTTACAAGGGAATTTATTTCCCAGAGACACTAGTTTTCTTCTGGCTTCGTATCTACTTCGTTGCCTAAGTCAAGTTCTTCTGAGTGTGGATTCTCATCAACCTCAAGAGAATTCTGATAAATGAGAGAATTAATGAAATAATTCTCAACTCCTTTGAACGGATGCCTTTCAGCAATCAACGTTCTCATTTTTCCATCTTCACCAACATATTTTATTACTTGATTAAGAGTGGATGGGACGATGGCATTGCGGTGAATCCAAGGCTGTCCTAGCAACAAATTGTATGAGGTATCAATGTCAATAATGTAACATGTTACCCCAGATTTCAGGTCCCCAATTTGACACCTGAGTTTGATTTTTCCCATCGGGCGCGTGCCATTAGCATTGAAGCCATAGATGGTTATCTGAGTGGCGCTCAATCAATGGGTGGGGATTCCCAAATGCTGCATGACCCTGCGGGGCATAATGCTCAACGCGGATCCCGGATCAACCTGAATGCGGCTCACTTCAGATGATCCAATATACCCTATGTTATACAGGGGTCTATCATGTTTTTTTTAACTTGCATATCCCCCGGAGTCAAGGTGAATGCAGGAAAACTGCTTTGAGATATGGTGGCAATGTTCGCCTTCTTTTTATTTGCTTATAGCAGGAATCTGGGCTAAGAAAACTTTTGCATCTGCTAAAGCTTCTTTTAAGCATCTCTTGTAGACTTGGAAAGCCTTAGGAGCTCAAAAAGAGTGATTTGAGTAGGGATGTTGGCTAGTTAAGCCAAGACATCAAAACGGAAGGGAGTTGATGGTACCGCACTGCTTTTC
Source organism: Agave tequilana (assembly GCA_038442645.1). Classification (NCBI taxonomy): domain Eukaryota; kingdom Viridiplantae; phylum Streptophyta; class Magnoliopsida; order Asparagales; family Asparagaceae; genus Agave; species Agave tequilana. Next base: position 140,193 of record JAVJIF010033347.1, on the reverse strand, counting down.
GGAAGAGCTTTGACATACCGAAGCTCTATCTGTTTTTTCAAGGATGGCCTCGTGGATTGCTCCATTACCTCCTTAGCTGGCTGTGGGGAGTCTACTACTGGCTCGCCGTACTATTTCAGGTACTACTTATCGGATCGAGTTTTTGATGTGGGAGGTGCTCCTGCGTCAGCAATAAAGGCGGCCTTCTTGTCTCCTGAAATAGTAAGGGAGGCGACATCTTTCTCGATTTCTCTTATAAAGATACTCATCACATTGCTGGCGAATGCCTTGGCCTTACCTTTGGACTTTTTATTTGTGATAGTCATCCATTGCTGGCTCTCGACAATGTCAGGATGGACCCACATTGTCTCTTCTCGAAGAGTTAGCACTGGAATGAGGCCTTTCTCCTTTTTGTTGTGAGGATTAGTATTTATCACTGTTAGTTTCCCTTTCGGGATGGGAATGACTCTGGTTAGTGCTAGTGGAAGATTTCATCCAAATCGAATTGGTGAAGTAGCTATCATGTTGGCGGTCACCTTCTTCTGTTCTGGATGAAGCTTCAACACCTCTGCCTCGATCAGAGCTTGAAGGATATCTTTAAAGATGTAGCAGTTCTTAGTAGGGTGCCCCAGCATCCTGTGATATAAGTAGTAGTTGGGGTCATCAGTCTTTCCCACCTCTTTAGGGCAAAAGATCTCTGAAAGTTTGAGTCTATTAATTTTTTTGGAGTAACTCGAACAAAAAGACCACATGCTCATCCTTGAAGGAATATGACTTATTAGCACATACCTGGCTGGAAGTCAATTCACCTCTGACTGACTGGGTCTTTGAAGATGATTTAACTTTCGCTGCCAGAGTATCTCTTCTTCTTTGCTAAGAAGGTGACTCCGGTGCACATCACATTGACTTGTCGAACCTAAATTTGCTGTCTTTTTCTTCAATCCTAACTCTGGCGATGATCTCTTCCGCCTGTTTGTCTTGTAGCACAAACTACTTTCAAGTGCGACATTCTGCCACTCCCATTTGAGCGAGTAGGGTGGTTTGCAGATTATGACGGCATGTCTCAACTAGTGTAAACTGGGTCATACCGCTGGGACAATGGAGTGCTATACTCTAAAATCTCTCGATGAAAGTTTTGATGGACTCTCCTTTCTTCTGCTTGGCTGCAAGGAGAGTTAGCAATGGGATTTCTGTATCGTCTTCAAAGAAACGAGCCAGAAATAACTTCTCGAGGTCGGCCCATGTTTTAATCGAGCTAGCAGGAAGTTTCATGACCCATTCAAAGGTGATTCCCTTAAGAGTGCCAATGAATAAATGAGCCATGATAGCATCGTTCAATACTACATTCCCAGTTTGGGATTTGAAGTAGTATACGTGTTAGTTCGGTGACCTTTATCGTTGAAAGTATGTAGGGTCAGTGCCTTGAATTTGGGAGGGTAGGGAGCCGTGTCCCACTGATTGAGGCAAAACCTGCACACAAAATACGAAATTTTAGAACTTTTAATGAAAATGTGCAAGTACTCAATTCTTCCGCAATAGCAAGTGGCTATGCGGGTCGTGATCCACAAGGAGGGTTTTGCGATGGAAGCGTTTATGTTCTTTATTGAAATCTTTGTGAAAACCAAACGAGAGTTCTTCTCTTTTTTAAGTTAAGAAAATGGAAAAAAATTATGTTAAAGTTAGAAGAAAATGAGAGATGAAGAAGGTGGAAAAACTCAGAAAACGGCGAAAGCGACTATGTACAAATGATTATTTACAAGGAAGTGAAAAGGATGACTTAGAAGAGGTATTGTTGGTGATTTAATTTACAGAAATAAAAGAAAAGAAATACAAATAATTACTCACCTTCTTTCCACCAAAAGCTTACCTTGAGTCTTTGCGACGATGTTACCTTGAATGGAGGCATTCAACGCATAGCCCATAAGATTTGAGTATTGGTCTCTTCTACATTACATCATCAAGACTACTTCAAGAATGAAATGATACAGAGAGAGACTCCATTCCATCGTCATGAGCTATCGGTGGCACTCGCAACGGCAAGGCTCTTTCGATGCTTTAGACTCACTTGGAAGACAGTTGTACCAAAAAGAAAAGTGAAGTAGAGAAGAAGAAGACGAAGAAAACTAAAAAGAAGTACATACAAAGAAAGAACATCGATTCAATTTCATAACGATCAAAGAAAAGAAATAAACCTTACACCATTGTCACTTTTAGCTCAAGCTTCATTCTTGTTCTTCGATGAAAGTCGATCTCCTCTGAATTACATAAATGAAAACTAAAATTACATGAAAAAGAAAAAACAAAAACCTAAACTAAGAAATGAAAAACTAGTCTAAATCCTAACTCTGCATTGTCGTCCATTTTCAGCACAAAGAATGGCCTTTTATAGGCAGAAAACCCAGTAAGCAGGATCCCGGGGAGGTCGGGGGAGCAAACGCTCCCCCTAACTCCCCAACAATGCCGCGGAAACGCGACTTTTGCCGCGTTTTCGTGCCAGGGTGTGGCCAGGTGGCCACACCCTGTTGGTGGGTCGCGCTGGTTTGGCCTTCTGACTTTATCTGCAGTTGGATTTTCAGTTTGGGTCCAGGATTCTGACGAAATGGCCTTCGATTCTTGGCTTTAACCGATCGATTCTGAGAGGATTCTTCTCAACCGGTTTTCAACCTCTTGATTTTGCCCTGATTTATTGAGTGCGAATTAATTCTGGTTTAATTCAGAATTTGGTGGGCTTTGGGCTCATTTCTCTTCATCTCCTTAAGGAATGGGCCTGCAAATAAATTAAGAAATTAATTAGGACAATGCAAAGTTTTATTCTATAATAAGTATGAAAATATGACACTAAATATGCAACATTAGCGACCAATCACACCCCCATACCTATCTTTTGCTCGTCCTCGAGCAAAATAACTAAACTATACTAAGGATTATTAGACCACTTTCGCAGGTCACGCGATTGCACTGAGCATGTGCAACAAGCCGTTAAACCTCTAGGTTTCCCCTAGAGGACGAGTTTTGTCTCGTGAGGGTTTTCAGCGGATTGCACCCACAAAATCCATAAAGAAAGAGAAATAAAGAGTTAGTATTTTCGAAAAGCATTTTGAAAGAGAAAAAATATTTGAAATATAATTGTAAGATCTAAGCAATCTATAAGTTATAGGAAAACTAAAGTTTTCATTCCTAAACTTAGTCTCTATTCAAAAATTTGTTATCAATCAAAGTAAGGAGTCAAATTGTACTTCTCATCTAGTCTATTACTTTACCCTAAGTCATATGCACCTTGTGACTGTGAAAATTTTTACAAAGGGTTCATTAACTCTAACTCTTATGCCTTATTTATTTATATATATCTATTTTTTTTTGTGGTATTATTCCTTAGTTCTATTAGGCTTTCTAATCTGCCCATGTAACGAGCCTTTAATCGATGACTCCCAAACCAAATGGTCTTAGGGCACCGGGTGAGAAAACACCCCAAGGACTTAAGAACTCGAGCAAATAAGGCCACAAAACTAAGGATTTTATTATATGAACCACTTTTAGGCGTGAATACTTATGCTATATTAGGCACAAATACCCAGCTTAAACAGAGGATTTTATATATATATTTTTTCTTAAACTTATCTAATCATCTTTCACATAAATACTAAGGCTTGCTTAGGCCAAAGCACCTAGCTAATCAATAATTAGATTTGTTTATTTATTTATTTTTTTATATATATTTTTTATAAGGCAAAAGAATCTTTGTTTTTGAACCCTAAGTGTGTAAGTGTATGAGGTGTGCATACTTCATCAAGGTAAAGATCAATTACTTTGACAAATTATCTTCCTAACCCTAAAAATCAAACAAATAATCTTATTTTGACCAAGTATAAGAAATCCTAATTTAGATTTTCCTATTCCTTAAAATTAACTTAATTTCTTACAAAAATATGTCAAAATATTATTTCTATTTTCAAAAAGTTTTTAATAAAACGAAAACCTAAGTTATGTTAGACCCTCCCCCACACCTATCTCATGCATTGTCCTCAATGTATGAATTAATGCATAGATGCATGAAAAAGAAGAAAGGGAAGGAAAGTGTTACCTTAAGGTGGTGGTTCCGGTGGTGGTCTGATTGGTCCACGAAACGCGGCCCAATCGACTTTTCGTGGGATTCGGAGGAACCCACCAGAAATATCTTTAATATAACCCATTAAAAAGATAAATCCATGAAGAATTTTTATTAAAAATTTAACCCCATCTAATTTCCAAATGCCATAACTAATTTCGGAGTCAAATTTGTCAACCACCTCGTCCCAGAATGGAGTATGAAATGATAGAACGGTTGACTTGGACGCAGGAAGGATAGGAACTAATACCGACTCAGGAAGGTGACTTAAGTCAAGTAAAGGTTCAGGAGTCGAAATTGGTTCAAGAAGCGGGTCCAAGTCAAGAAGTTGAAACTCAAGTCCACATGTATTTTCTAACAATGGGATGTGACCTAATATGGGTGATTCCAGTTCAGGAATGATAGGTGGAGGAATCAAAACTGACTCTAAAATATTACTCAAGTTTGGTAACAAAATAGGAGTCAATATTGATTCAGAAAGTTGAACTGGATCACAGATTTGAGAATCTAGGTCACATATCTCATTGAGTTCAATATCAAAAAATTGAGAACTTGCCAATTTGTCAATAGGATTTTCAAAATTATATAATTGGTCAAGTTCAATATGATCCTCAAAGATGGGGGATTCAATTTCATGATAAATAAGCATAGGATCCAATGTTGACTCGGGGAAAAGATCGAAATCAGGTGAAGATACCGGAGTCATAATCGAATCAAAAAGTAGAATTGAATCACTCAGTTGGGGTTCAGGATCATATTCATTTTCAAGTTCTATTTCAGGAAAAGGATAACTTGCTAAACTGTCAATATCTTTTTCAAAATTTGGAGTTTGGGCACGTTAAATGGTTGTTCAGAAATGGAATCTTGATTTCCAAAACTACAGGACTCTTCGGCTCTAACAGAATGGTTAGTGACATCAGAACTGGTCCAACGGTAAGAATGTAGAGATTCGACCATCATATCTATGTCACGATTACGAGTGTTTTGAGCCTAAGTCATGGCTTCAAGCATCTTTTCATAGTTGATAGGTTCATTGTTTTGATGAAAAGATGAAGAATTGTCTTGGAAGTGGTAGTGAGATTGTGAGTCCATCAGATTTTGGGATTTGTGTTTGGACTCACGCATACTCATTTCCAAAATTGATGGTTTCCTATTTTGGACGGGTGGAACTGAGTATGAATCTTGAAAATATTGTGGACTAGGTGGAGAAGGAGGATAAGTTGGTTGATAATTATGCTCAGGGGAGGTGAATCCTCACTGACTCTGTGAAGAGTTGAAATCATTCTGGAAATTATAGTCATACGATGGGGTGCATGGGTTATATTCATTCGGATAAGACCAATCCGACACACTAGGTTGGTTAAAGTTATGATATGTCGGGTTGGTAATATCCGAAAAAGAATTCGATGTGTAATATGGATTATTATTAAAGTTAGAAAAATTATTATTATAAGCCATATCACACAATAGAATACAAACAAAGAAAAACAAACAAATTAGCAAACAAATAAAAGGAAAAAATTCTAACTAAGTTAGGGTAGACCTATGACCTAGACGACTCCTAACTGATTAGACTGTCCACGGGAGGTTCAATGCAGACCTTGACCACAAGCTAATCAGCCAGGTCAGGGCAAGGTTGGTGGGAGGTTTTCCGTCAAAGACGTTCCTTAATTAAATAACCACCAACCTTCGGGCTTTCGGCCCTTAATCCCTTTCCTAGACACTGATTTGGCAAGAGTCAAATTCCAACACCTTTCCCCCTTTGGATAATCTCCTAATTGAGTCCGAGATGTCCCTAGGGCCAACGTCTACTCATTTTTAGTTAGGCTTGGGTTAGTGAGTGCTTGGAATCTGATTTTTGGGCTAAGGAAGGGTGATTAAATCCCCACCTTATCTTGTTAATGGGTGGTGCCCTTAAAATCAATTTGTGCAAGTGTACAAGATATGTAAATAAGATTCACTCAAAGCGATAAAAATCAACCAAGAGATGAGTCCTATTCTAGATGCAATGCGAACGTATCTTGCTCCAGCACTCTTCAACAGTAAAAATAAATGAATTGAAAAGACACGTGCCTAAAAATGCAAACGTCTAATCAATTTTTTTAGCTTTTCAACAAACGTTTTACTGTTGATTATTAGCAGGATTATGTGATGGCATATAAGAAAAAGTAAAGTTGCAGAAAACTAGAATTTGTAAAGCAAGCAGCCCTGCAAAAAGACAGTTAGTAGTCCACTCCTTTTTGCAGCGTTTTCGCGGCGTTGGCCGCGGATCCGCGGCAAAGCAGAGGGCACTTGGTCTCTGCTTTCTAGAGCAGAGGCCCAAGGCCACTTATATGTTACTGCAACTTTAATTTCCTGTTTTGCTTGCCCTTAACCTGCAACAGAGAAGAAAATTCGTTTAGTTCTAAAAAATTTTCAAAAAAAATTAGATTTCAATAAAAACGTTACCCTCCCCGGCAACGGCGCCAAAATTTGATTGAGGCAAAACCTGCACACAAAATATGAAATTTCAGAACTTTTAATGAAAATGTGCAAGTGCTCAATTCTTCCGCGATAGCAAGTGGCTATGCGGGTCGTGATCCACAAGGAGGGTTTTGCGATGGAAGCGTTTACGTTCTTTATTGAAATCTTTGTGAAAACCAAACGAGAGTTCTTCTTTGTTTTTAAGTTAAGAAAATGGAAAAGAATTATGTTAAAGTTAGAAGAAAATGAGAGATGAAGAAGGTGGGAAAACTCAGAAAACGGCGAAAATGACTATGTACAAATGATTATTTACAAGGAAGTGAAAAGGATGATTTAGAAGAGATATTGTTGGTGATTTAATTTACAGAAATAAAAGAAAAGAAATACAAATAATTACTCACCTTCTTTCCACCAAAAGCTTACCTTGAGTCTTTGCGACGATGTTACCTTGAATTGGAGGCATTCAGCGCATAGCCCATAAGATTTGAGTATCGGTCTCTTCCACATTACATCATCAAGACTACTTCAAGAATGAAATGATACAGAGAGAGACTCCATTCTATCGTCATGAGCTATCGGTGGCACTTGCAACGGCAAGGCTCTTTCGATGCTTTAGACTCACTTGGAAGACAGTTGTACCAAAAAGAAAAGTGAAGTAGAGAAGAAGAAGATGAAGAAAACTAAAAAGAAGTACATACAAAGAAAGAACATAGATTTGATTTCATAACGATCAAAGAAAAGAAATAAACCTTACACCATTGTCACTTTTAGCTCAAGCTTCATTCTTGTTCTTCGATGAAAGTCGATCTCCTCTGAATTACATAAATGAAAACTAAAATTACATGAAAAAGAAAAAACAAAAACCTAAACTAAGAAATGAAAAACTAGTCTAAATCCTAACTCTGCATTGTCGTCCATTTTCAGCACAAAGAATGGCCTTTTATAGGCAGAAAACCCAGTAAGCAGGATCCCGGGGAGGTCGGGGGAGCAAACGCTCCCCCTAACTCCCCAACAATGCCGCGGAAACGCGACTTTTCTGCGTGCCAGGGTGTGGCCAGGTGGCCACACCCTGTTGGTGGGTCGCGCTGGTTTGGCCTTCTGACTTTATCTGCAGTTGGATTTTCAGTTTGGGTCCAGGATTCTGACGAAATGGCCTTCGATTCTTGGTTTTAACCGATCGATTCTGAGAGGATTCTTCTCAACCGGTTTTCAACCTCTTGATTTTACCCTGATTTATTGAGTGCGAATTAATTCTGATTTAATTCAGAATTTGGTGGGCTTTGGGCTCATTTCTCTTCATCTCCTTAAGGAATGAGCCTGCAAATAAATTAAGCAATTAATTAGGACAATGCAAAGTTTTATTCTATAATAAGTATGAAAATATGACTCTAAATATGCAACATTAGCGACCAATCACCCACTCTGCTGGGTAGGGTCGGACTATCCCCATGTCTTGGAGACTGTCGCGGTTTGCAAGGCCTCAAGGCATTGCTCCCGTTTGCTCATCCTCTTGGAATGACTGCTCCCACTCTCTGAGTTATCTTCTTCTTCGGATGAAGATTTGGGTGGCTTAAAGTTAGAATGCTTTTCACTCTCAGTATTTACAGAAGATGAGCTCTCCCCCTCCTTTCTTTTGCCTTGGACTTCTTGGAAGGAGTTTTAAACTTCAGTTTCTTCTTAACCTTAAGTAGTTGTGATAGCATATGTTTAAGGGTGTCAATAGATTCTTGCTGAGTTCAAATCATATTGAATTGTTCCCTTTGGATTCAGGCCTGCTCTTCGAATCGATTGGCCACCTCCATGGGAGTTCCCGCCATGTAAACAAAGGCGGTTGTCTCCAAACTGGAATTCGAAGACTAGGATCTGATGATAGCGGAGTGCTCATTATTCACCTCAATTCCCCTAACCAACAGACTGTTGTCGATAGGGGTGACCATTCCCGTACGGGTTCGAGTGTATCGGTAGACCCCTTTAAGTTTGGCAAGAGCATCCTTCAAACCTGGAGACCGATCAGCATCGACTCCTCGGGACTAATAGCCAGTTACTTCCCTTTGGACTTCCTTGGTGTCGAGCTTAGACCCACGATGTTTATAGTCACTTCCGGGTACTTAATGTCGGAGAATGATTTCTTCTTCCGGAATCATCGTATCTTGGTTGAGTCTGAAGCTGCTGACAACTGCCTAAAAATCAAAAGTTTATTTGTTTGAAAGTCGCAATGACAATTAGAGAGCACTATTGAGATTAGTTGCTCGCAGTGACATCGAGGGGTGATTTGATGGATGCTCCTCTTCCTTGTTAGATAGTCCCTCAGATAGGTTGAGAGAGTGTCTGAGGAACCAGCCTAGAACCCTTGGAGGTAAGGGCTTCTTGACATTTTATGTCTTAAAGACGCACAATGCTGGATGCGGGTCTCACATTGCTTTGATTAAACGCAGACCTCGCATGGCGTTGAAACGCGACCATCGTGTTTAGAGTCAGAAACGCGGGCATCATGTTTTGATACAGATAGAACACGTGCCTCATATTTTTGAACTGCTGGCACATGGGTCTCGCATTTGACGCGGACCTTGCATTGCTGATGAACGCGGGACTCGCATTTTGGAATAGAAGTGCGGTCATCACATTGTTTAAAAGAAACGCGGGCATGAACCTCGCGTTCTGAATCTACAGAGCAGATTGTTTCTGCAAAATTCTTAATCTATTGTTGACGAGCATGGCGCCTTCATCAACTTTTAGCATTTCGATTAAGCCGCAAGGGTTGTTGGGAACCCCTGACAACCTGAAATTGTAGAGTTTAGAAAGAAGAGGGACGGCAAAATTGATCTTCATTGTCACTTTGATCGTGCACTAATGTACTAGCCTTGCGGGTCTCCTGAGAGATGTTGACGCGGGACGCATGGGCTACACGAGAGGTTTTCAGAACCTCATCTGAAGTGATACCGCTTGCGTTATAGGCAGTGGCGCTGGCCACTTTAGAGTAATCTTTAAAAAGATTCAAGAGTGAGTCTCCGAAGAGATCTTGCAGTATTGCCACATTGCCTTGGGACTGGCGGAGTCTGAGGAAAGGAATTCCTTAAACTTTGCCTGGTCGAATTCAATGACGAGGGATTCTACCATCTTCTCGAGGATTCGGACATCGGCTTGTGCCACAGCGTTCTGTTAGTTGAGAAAGAATTCCCCAGTGGAGTCGCCATCTTTTGTTTGGTCAGAAAAGCTTGGTTGGAGTAAAATTTTTTTGAGTGGCTAAAAGATTACAACAGGATAATCCCGATTACAAAAGAGAGGAGAAGATATGATTCTTCCCTTTGTTTAGGGCTAGGTTCTTTGTGTGGCGATGGAGAGTGATCTTGTTCTCTGTTGATCGGCCAGTTGTCCAGCTTCTCTTTAGGATGCTCTCGAAGATCAATAAAGAGGGAGCTCTATTTTAACATACTGAGTGTTTAGAGTCCACTGATTACTCCTTCTCTTCTTTCTTCAGAAAGCAAGAAGCTTTTCGCTTAAGAATTTTCAGCTCTCAATCTTCAAAAAGCCTCTTCCTTTTCTCCCAAAAAACATTCTTCTTTCAACTCATCATAGCTATTCAGGCTATTTATAGGGAGTCATAGGGGTATTATTTTCCTTGAAATCTCTCCATTAAGGGAATTACCTCCCTATTATATGGAGTCAATTGACCCAGTAATGGGGGTCAGTTACAATAGAAATGTGGGTCTCGTGCTAGACGCGGACCTCGCGTTGCTTGTTGTAGATGCGGGCGTCTCAGTTAGAACACAGAGTTGCTCAGACCCGCAATTGAAATGAGATGCAAGGTTTTTCAGACCCGCGTCTGAAGTGAAGCACCAAGTTGCTCAGACCTGCGCTTGAAATGGGATGCAGAGTTGCTCAGACCTGCGTTTGAGATGAGATGCAAGGTTTCTCAGACTCGTGTTGAACGGGACGTAGAGTTACTCAAACTCGCATTGAACGCGAGTTCACTTAAGCCCGTTTCTAAAGTCTCCGTACTTCTGTGGACGCGAGGTCCACGTTTTAGTTTGAAACACGACCTCCGCGTTGAAGTGAGGTTCAAGTCTAATGACCTTTCCTTAGAGATTTTTGGACAGCCTACATGTTTGGGTAAGTTCCTACACCCATCATAGCTATTTTCTCAATGTGATCCATTATCCAGCAATAATAGTTAATAGAAGCCTTTGTTATTGATGACTAGACCCGTAGTCATCACAATCACAACATACATTAAGCATATAAAGAACAATAATTTCATTCGAGAAAATTCGTGATCAACATAAAATACACAATGGTGTTCATACAAATTAACAACATAACAAGAGCATTTAGTAGATCTAACAACATAACATAACAATAATCAACATAGCATTCAACATGATTGTTGAGCAATCTAGACTGATTACTATGCAAAAAAGACTGATTAGACAAAATATACACTGATGTTCACACTAATTAACAACACAACATAAATATAAATAACTACTCTTGTTGACTTATCTCCATCCCATTCCCTCCGTGGTATATTGCACAGTAATCCGCCTATATATCCTTAGCTAATTTCTCTCGCTTTTCCAACCAAATTTTGTTAGCCTCTTTTTGTTGTCACGGGTCATGTTTGTTGTGGTGAACTCCACTTCCTCGTTAAAATCATCCCCTGGTCCTTCATCGAAATCAATATCCTCCTATATGAATCAATCATTGGGGTCCACTTGCATGATGTAGTTATGTAATGTGCAACATGCACAATTTTCACCTGTGACTCGTAAGTCTAGGATTCCTAAGAGTCCTAAACCGATTTTCCCGGGTGCCAATTGCACTCTCAATTTTTTATCTAAGAGATGAATGACGTGGGTTGAAAGGCTCTCAAAGGTTCATTGGCTCTTTTCCCCCTTGTTCTTTTAAGTGTTATCTCACGCCACGATAAAGGGCAATGAATCCGGGCATAGTAGTATTTCCAGCATCACACAGGTAATATTTATCTACAAGAAAAAAATTCTGTCCTTCTAAAACATAATTAATAATCGTAGGATCGATATCATAAAGTTCTTAAACATAATTTGTAGTACCTCTCAATAAACGAAGGCCTCTAGGTTGGGGGAATGACAATGCACTCTTTAACACAGCAAAGTCATGAGCGGACCCTTCCCATCCAGCCATAACATAACAGAATTGTTGGCCTGAAGGCCTTTCACCCTAGTTTTGATTATGACTAACTTATGGAGTTATGTTAGTAATGATCTTTTGTTTATTAAGTTTCAGATATAGGTCAAGATCATTATTAGTGTTTAGCTTCAACAAAGACTCGAAGTCAAGATTCGAAGCTAGCACATGTTGATTCAAGAGCTCGCACGTGAAGATCACATCAAATACTCGAGATGGAGTCAAGCTATTTGGATTGTGTTTGGATCGAGTCATCTTAGAGAAGAAGATCGACAAGAAGACTTGTATCTAGGTTCGTTTAGTTATTTAGTTTAGATCTTGTGCAAGGATAGTTTTGAATTGCTCAAGTATATATATACACATACACATACATAAGTTTATAGTTTAGTTTTCGGTTTAACCATTTCATTTTAAAAGTTTATGGTTATATGATTTATATCGATATAGAATGAGTTTTACAGTTTATATATGAATTGGATTCTTTCTACACATATTAGAGCTTGTATGATTTATAGAAACTTACTTCTATGTGTTTTGGTTTATCATGAATATGGTTTTTAAGTTTCGATATTTTAAGTAAACATCTTTTGTTTTCATGAATAGATTTCATCAAAAGAAGTTTAGATAGTTTATATGTATATCGGATTTCATCCATTTACATTGATGGTTCATATATGTTTAAAAAAACTTATTTTGATGTATCTAGCTCATATGTTTAAGTCTTGTTTTTATCAAAACTTATTTTGGTATTTATTGATAAAAATAAGTATATATCATTTACTATGTGTATTTGATTCTATTCATGCACATCATGCTTCAAATATGTTTCAATATCTTATTTTTGTATCAATACAAGTTTATTAAGAATCAAATTTCCATTTCAGTGTTTGGTTTTTGACAAATACGATTTTTAGTTTACGTTTTAATTTCTATATCGCAAAAATAGTTCAAATCATTTGTAATATGTGTTGATTTTTTATCACACATATTTGGACTTTCATTTATTTATATGGACTTATTTTTGTGAAATTTATTGAGATTTTTATGGATTTAACAAGTTAGAGTTTTAACTATTAAAATTTGGGTTTAGGCTGCTTGCGGTCGACCGACGTACACAGATACGTGCATAAGCTCATAGCCGTAGCTCGGCCGACTGACCAGTTGATTGTAGCAAGGATCGTCGACCTACAGATTGACCCACTGGCTCAACCCAATTTTCTATTGGCGGCCGATCGACTGGGCAGTCGACCAACCACAGAGAGATGATTGAGTTCAAACTTGCACACGAAAAATCTAGAATTTCAGGAATACAAAATAAAAGTGCAAGTACTCAAAACTATCGCAATAGCAAGTAGCTATGCGGGTCATAATCCACAAGAAGGGACTAGCGATGGAAGAGTTTTGTAAGTTCTCTTTTAAGTTACTTAAAATGATTAAAGTTCTTCTCTTGTTCTTTAAAAGAAAAAAAAGTTATGTTAAATTGTGAAAGTGATAGGTTGGAGTAGATGGAGAAAATAGAAAATAAATTTATACAAGAAATTAAAAAGAGTGAATAAAAGAATTGGGAGATTGTAGTGATCAAAACTAAAAAAATTAAAAGAAAGAAAACCTAAAAGAAATACTTACCTTCTTTGGTTGATGACTTACCTTGGATCGTTGGCATGTTTACCTTACTTCTAAGGCGATCAACACATAATCCATAAGATCAAGCTCAGTCCCTATTCGCATTACATCATCAAGACGGACAAGAATGAAATGATACAGAATATTGAGGAGAAAATCATCATCATGAAATATCAGTGACAAACACACAACAAGGCTACACCGATGCTACTAGATTCGCTTAGATACTCATCAAAACCAAAAGAGAAAGTGACAGAAAACAAAAATAAAAAGGAAAAAATAACTTTTGATTCGATTAAATAATAATAAAAGAAAAGATGAATACTTACACCAGTGTCACTCTCAGTACAAGTACTTTTCTCATTCCTCCATGAAATTCTTCTCTCCTCTAAGTTACATAAAAAATAAAATTTATATTAAAAGAAGAAAAAAAATCTAGGTTAAACCTATAAAAGAATCTACTCTACTCTCTGCTTCATCGTCCTTCAGCCTCTGATGTGTAAGGTATTTATAAGATATAAATGGATAAGGAAACAAGTCAAAAGATATGGGGAGCTAGCACTTCTGAATTTGAATCCTCCGCTTATCTCCAAACTTGATTTGATGTGGATATTCAATTCTGATCTGCAGCTTATTAGCGTGTTAATTTTCGAATATAACTTATCAAATGATAGAATTAGAAACAGTGATCAACATAAGAGTTGTACCCCTTCTTTCTGGATCATCTTGAATCATCAGATTTGAGTTTAGGTAGCGAAAGTTATGATTCAAATACTAAAATGTATCCAGTCTGAATCTCGAGTCTAAATTGCTTCATCTCATCCATCGATCTTCTTTCTTTCCATTTATCCTTTTGAATTTTGAATTTCAGCTTTAGATTTGACGATCTATCTCTTTATCCTCAGTGAAACTGATAGGGTCTTCTTCTATTCCATTTTTCTTTTGAATTTGAATGATATTATCTCATCTGATATATCCTATCTTCAGATAAGATGGCCTTTAGAACCTCTGAATTTGAATTGATCCTCTTTCTTTTGAACTTTTGGATTTAATTGGATAAATTTGTCTATCTCTCTTTTTTGTTTCTTAATTACCCTACACGCTATTATACATGAAAATACATTAATAGCGGAGTTTTATTAAAATAAAAATGCAGAAGTGTGATACATATGATATGAAAACATGCAACTCACGTGTGTGATCACACCCCCACACCTATCTTTTGCTCATCCTTGAGCAAAACATCAAAACTAAACCTAAGAATTAGGCCACTTTCGCAGGTCACATAATTGCACTGAGCATGTGGAACAAGCCATTAAACCTCTAGGTTACCCCTAGAGAACGAGTTTTATCTCGTGAGGGTTTTTAGTGGATTGCACCCACAAAATTCATAAAAAAGAAACAAAGTATTAGTATTTTTGAAAAGCATTTTAAAAAAGAGAGAAAATATTTGAAGTATTATTGTAAGAGTTCAAGTAATCTATAAGTTATAGGAAAATCAAAAATTTCATTTCTAAACTTGGTTTCTATTCAAAAACTTGTTAACAATCAAGGTAAGGAGTCAAACTATATTTCTCATTTAGTCTATTACTTTACCCTAAGTCATATGCACCTTCGTGACCTTGAAATTTTGACTAAGGATTCTTTCACTCTAACTCTTATGCCTTATTTTATTTATTTATTTAGTTTATATTTTGGTGCTATTATTCCTTAGTTCTATTAGGCTTTCTAATCTGTCCATGTAATGAGCCTTTAATCGGTGACTCCCAAACCGGTCGATCTTAGCAAACCGGTCGGTCTTAGGGCACCGGGTGAGCAAACACCCCAAGGACTTAAGGATTAAAGTAAACAAGACCACAAAACTAAGGATTTTATTATATGGACCACTTTTAGGTGTGAATACTTATGCATTATGAGGCACAAATACCCAGCTTAATCAGAGGATTTTTGATATAAATACATGTATTTTTTCTTTTTTTATATAAGGCATAAGAATCTTTGTTTTTGATCCCTAAGTGTGTAAGTGTATAAAGCATGCATATTTCATCAAGGTAAAAATCAAGACTAAATTACTTTTTTAAATTTTCTTTCTAACTCTAGAAATCAAACAAATAATCTTATTTTGATTAAGTATAAGAAATCCTAATTATGATTCTCCTATTCTTTAAAATTGACTTAATTTCATACAAAAAAATGTCAAAATATTGCTCTCTTTTCAAAAAGTTTTTTTAAGATAAGAAAATGTTAATTTTTTATTTTAAATAAAAAAACTTATGTTATGTTAGAACCCTCCCTCACACCTATCTAATGCATTGTCCTCAATGTATGAATGGATGCATAGATGCATGAAAAGTAGAAAGAGAAGAAAAATATTACCTTAAGGTGGTGGTCCTATTGGTGGTCAGATTAGGTTAAGATTGCTACCTAATCAAGATAATGTGGTGGTTCACGGAACCCACCTTTATTGACCTCTTTTCTACGTACATAATTATAAACTCCAATATGAATAGGATCATGAAAGATCCTATCATGAAACTTATTCCCTTTACATGACCAGTCTTAAAAAATCATCACTGGGTCATTATGGTCAGTACCTATGTCCAACAAAAGAATGTGACTTGGGGGAATAATTGACTTGGATTCAACAATGATAGGTTTGGAAACCATTACTAACTCAGGAAAATTAACTTTGGGTTCGAGAGTCTGTTTTAGTTCAAGAGTCGAGTCCAAATCAAAGAATTGAAAATCACATCTTCTCCCATCAATAGAATGTGACTATCCAAATATGGTGATTCAATTTCTAGATCTATAGGTACGGAAATAAATGTTGGCTCCAGAAATTGGTCCAAATTGGGTAATGATACCGGAGTCAATAAAAGGCGAAAATGGAAATTGAATCACAAGGTTAGAGAAGAGGGTCACATTCACATTTAAGTTCAATCTCATTGAATAGAAAACTTGCCAATTTGTCCAAGGTTTGAAATTGGTTAAGTTCAAATTTGTGTGATAAAATTGAGTCTTGATCAAAGTCTCTAAGTCACCAAGATTCTTTGTTCCTATCAATATGGCTAGGGCAATCTTGAATGGTCAAATATGTGTTAGGTAGAGTTTTCTTATTCCTATCTTTCACTATATTGATATGACAACTCATTTGTGCTTCAAGCCTATTGATAGATTGGAAAAATTATTTTCGGACTGAATCAGGTTTTTCATACTCATATCTGAGTCCATAGGTTATTCTTCTTGTTGTGGGACTTAGAACATGGAGTAAGGATCTTAAATTTGGGAGTCTTGTGGGAATTATGAGTCCATTATTTTCAGATTTTGTTCTTGGGACTCAATCATGGCTTTTATACTTTTCATAACCTCAGATTTTTTTTCTACTAGTTGATCATGACTAGAAAAATTATAGGCTGAATGTTAGAATGGTGGTTAAAAATATGACTCAGGGGAGTTATATTCCCATTGACTCTGTGAAGAGTAGTGATGATTGTTCTAGTCTTGTTCATAGTATTGAGACTAGGGCATGTATTGATTCGAATAGGACTAATCCGGTACAATATGTTGGTTAAAGTTATGATATACCGGGTTGGTAATATCCGAGTCAAAAGAGATCAGCCCATTAAAATTAAAAAAATTGTTGTTATAAGCCATATTACACAAGAAATGTCAAAAACAAATAAAGAAAATAAATTAATAAACAAACAAATAAAAAGAAAAAAATTTGACCTAAGTTAAGGTAAACCTTAGACCTAGACGACTCCTAACTGGTTAGACTGCCCACGGGGGATATCTTGCAGAATCTGACCACAAGTTAATCATCCAGGTAGGGGCAAGATTAGTGGGAGGTATTCGCGCCTAAGCAGTGGGCCTAATTATGTCAAACCACTATTCTTCGAGGTTTCGCCTCGTCAATCTCCAACCTTTGACACCGATTTAGTAAGAGTCAAATTCTAATTAACTTCTCCCTTAGGTCAGTCTCCTATTTGAGTCCGAGATGTCCCTACGGCAAATTTCTACTCAATTTTAGTTAGGCTTGGGTTAGTAAGTGAGGAGATTGTTTGTGGGCTAAGAGAGGGTAATAACTTTTCCACCTTATCTTATTTATAGGATAAGCCCTTAATTCAGTTTAGTGCAGTGTACAAGTACATAAAAAAAGTAACACCCAAGAAATATTTCATACAAAAATGAATCTTATACTAAATATTATGTGCACATACCTTGGCTTCAGCACTCTTCAACAGTAAATAGAAAATGTAGCTAAATAGCACGTGCCTAAATACAAAGTCTAAACTATTTTTAGCATTTACAATCAACCTTTACTGTTGAATTAAAAAATATGTACAGTGAGTTAAACAAGAAAATAAATAGCTACAGAAATTTAGCTTTGCAATTCAACCAACCTGCAAAAAAAATAGGTTAGTAGTTCACTCAGATTATCGCGTGAATGCAGGAAATATGAGGGCTTCTGGGCTCTGCTTTCTTGAGCAGAGTCCAGGGCGACTTATATGTCCAATGCAATAAAAATTTCCTTGATATCTATCGCTACATATCAAGAACAGAGAAGAAAGTTAACCAAAAATGTAAATTTAAAAAGAGAATTACTTACTGTCCCTCCCTCGGCAACGACTCTAAAATTTTGATTGAGTACAAACCTACACACAGAAAATACAGAATTTTAGAAAAACAAAACAGAAGTGTAAGTACCCAATACTACCGCTATAGCAAGTGACTATGTGATTCGTGATCCACAAGAAGGGGCTAGTGATGGAAGTATTTTGTAAGTTCTCTTTTAAGTTACTTAAAATGATTAAAATTCTTCTCTTGTTCTTTAAAAGAAAAAGAAAATAAGTTATGTTAAATTGTAAAAGTGATAGGTTGGAGTAGACGGAGAAAATAGAAAATAAATTAAAAAAGAAATTAAAAAGTGTGAATAAAAGAGTTGGGAGATGGTAGTGATCTAAACTAAAAGATTAAAAGAAAGAAAACCTAAAAGAAATACTTACCTTCTTTAAACCTTGGATCGTTGGCATGTTTATCGTACTTCTAAGGTGATCAATGCACAATCCATAAGATCGAGCTCACTCCCCATTCGCATTATGATTGGTAGTGAAAAGTGCATTTTTATCATTATATTTACCATCACATTTTCATATTTATTCCTATAATTCTGCACATTAACTAATATTTTATGATTTATTGTGTGCAGGCCTCGAAATATTAAAATAAATAAATAAAGCCTAAAAAGAAGCCCAAAAGCCCATATTCAAGCCCAATGTAAAAGTTGCAAATACCAATTGCCAAAATTGCAAATACTAAGGGCAAAAGTTGCAAATACCAAGAAGAGGGAAGGATAGACTTTTATTCAACCCTAAACACTTGCAGGATGAGGATAAAAGCCAAAGAAGAGAAGGAAATTCGTGGATAAAAGATTTGGGATCTAGGTAACTTGCTTCCCAAGTTATATCTAAATCCCAAGATAAAGAGTCGAGATTCAACTTCCAGAAGGAAACTCCCAGATGGACGGACCAGAGGAGGCCACGCGCCAGCGCGTGGCCAGAGGCCACATAAGAGCTGCGGAAACGCGGTCCAAGCCGCGTTTCTGCGGCAAGACGGTTTATTCTAGCGATAAGGTTTTTTGGGAGAGTCATCCCGGGACTCTACCTCCTTCTGCACCTATAAATACCCCTGCAGACGCAACAGAGAAGGTGTACAGAAAATACAGAGAAAATTCTAGGGTTTCTTAGGCTAATTTGTAGTTTAGGTTAGGTTTTTATTTTTCCTTTTTTGTAATTTTTTTTTGTAACTGAGAGTGGAGGAAGCTTTCATGGAGGAAGGAGTCCATGCTTGTACTGAGGTGACAGCGGTGTAAGCCTACTTTTCTTCTATTGTTAATGAAATCCACTAAAAGGTTTGTCTTTGTTTTATTTCTTTTATTCATGTTTTATCCTTGTTTTATTTTTCTATTCTTGTTTAATTGCCTCTCTCTCTGATGACTTGCAAACCGTGAGAACCGATCGCTTCGAGACTGCTTAGCCGAAGAAGAGCCCTTGATGGCCTATGGAGATGAACAAGCCGTCGCTTGCCAGTCTTTTCTTTTCGTAGTGTAGATCGCGAAGGTGGACGATCCTATATGCCATACTTGAACGCCTTCCAAAGCAAAGTAAGTCGTAGCAAAAGGTTCGAAGGTAAGTAAGACTGAAGAGGTAGGTATGTATTTGTTCTAGTTTATAGTCTTCTTCCTTTCTTCCCTTTCTTTAGATTAGATGACAAACTCCACTTCTTTCTAATTTTTCACCTTACCATTGTAAATACCATATACCATTGTAACTAACAAAATAAATAAAAAAAAGAGATAACTTGCTTAAACGCTTCCATCGCAGTTCCCTCCCAGAGGATCACGACCCGCATAGCCACTGCTACCGCGGATTAGAATTGAGCACCTCGCTATTATTTCTAAATTTAATATTCCTTATTTTGTGTGCAGGGAAAATCTCAATCAAAATTTTGGCACCGTTGCCGGGGAGGGACGGTATGTTTTTCTCTAAATAAAAAAATTAACTAATTCTTTTATTCTTTCTGTTTGCAGGTTTGGAGAACAGG
This sequence comes from Agave tequilana, assembly GCA_038442645.1. Classification (NCBI taxonomy): domain Eukaryota; kingdom Viridiplantae; phylum Streptophyta; class Magnoliopsida; order Asparagales; family Asparagaceae; genus Agave; species Agave tequilana. The sequence continues at coordinate 120,257 of JAVJIF010033347.1, read as the reverse complement.
AAAAATAACAGCAGAAGTGGACATATAGCAACTCTATACCTCTACCCTCGAAGGCAGAGCATCAGAGCCTACTATAGTGCCGCGAATTCGCGGCAATAGCCGCGTTTTCGCGGCCTTAGTAGTTCATTACTTACAGATTTTTCTGCAGGTTGCTAAAAATTGCAATATTGGTTTTCTGCTCTGTTAAAATTTGTTCTGTGATAAACCTGTACACTGCTAATTAATCAACAGTAAAATACTTGTTGCAAAAGATAAAAAATTGATTAGACGTTTGCATTTTAGGCACGTGTCTTTTCAATTCCTTTATTTTACTGTTGAAGAGTGCTGGAGCAAGGTACGTTCGCATTGCATGTAGAATAGGACTCATCTCTTGGTTGATGCTTTGAGTGAATCTTATTTACATATTTTGTACACTTGTACAAATTTATTCTAAGGGCATAACCCATTAACAAGATAAGGTGGGGATTTCATCACCCTTCCTTAGCCCAAAAATCATATCCCAAGCACTCACTAACCCAAGCCTAACTTAAAATTAGTAGACATTGGCCCTAGGGACATCTCAGACTCAATTAGAAGATTATCCTAAGGGGGAACAGTGTTGGAAGTTGACTCCTGCCAAATCAGTGTCTAGGAAGGGGATTGAGGGCCGAAAGCCCGAAGATTGGTGGTTATTTAATTAAGGAACGTCTTTGACGGAAAACCTCCCACCACTCTTGCCCTGACCTGGCTGATTAACTTGTGGTCAAAGTCTACACCCTACCTCCTGTGGACAGTCTAACCAGTTAGGAGTCGTCTAGGTCATAGGTCTACCCTAACTTAGGTTAGAATTTTTTTCTTCTTTTTTGTTTGCCTATTTGTTTGTTTTCTTTTTCTTTGTTTGTGTTTGTGTGATATGGCCTATAATAACAATTTTTTCAATTTTAATGAGGATCCATATTACACACCAACCTCTTATTCGGATATTACCAACCCGGCATATCATAATTTTAACCAACCTAGTATGCCAGATTGGTCTTATCCGAATCATTACATACCACAGTCCCAATACTATGAACAAGATTGGAATAATCATCACTACTCTTCACAGAGTCAATGGGGATTCAATACCCCTGAGCCGTATGGTCAACCACCTGTTCAACCATTATCTTCATATACGTCTCTTCCCACATCACCAAGGTTTCAGTCCACCATTGATCTATTTGATGGGTTAGAAGAAAAGTGGATCGGTTGCAAGATATAATGAATGATCAAATTTCTAGACTTTCAAACATTCTTGAGCAAGTTGATAGGAACCAAGAATCATTCTATCTAGAAGACCTTGATCAAAATTCAATTTCATCACATCAATATTAACTTGCTCAACCCCAATCCTTGGACAAATTGGCTAGTTTTAATTTTAATGAAATTGAATTAGATTGTGAATGTGAACCCGATCCCCAACTTTGCGATTCAGTTTCCATTTTCGAATCTATGTTGACTCCGGTATCCTTACCCAATTTGGACCAATTTTCTGAGCCAACATTTATTCCCGTACCTATAGATCATGAAATTGAATCACCCATTTTTGATGATCATCATATTAAACTTGACCAATTTCATACTTTTGAAAGTTCCATTGACAAATTGGCAAGTTCTCATTTTTATGAGATTGAACCGAATGAGATATGTGACCTTGATTCTCAAATTTGTTGTGATCAAGTTCAAATTCCCGAATCAATATTGACTCCTGTTCAGTTACCCGACTTAGGTAATCTTTTAGAGTCAGTTTTGATTCCCACACCTATCATTCCTGAACTTGAATCACCAATAGTGAGTCACATTCCATTGTGGGAAAATGATTGTGGACTTGAATATCAATTCTTGGACTTGGACTCAACGCTTGAACCAAAACTAACTCTCGAACCCCATGTCAATTTTCCCGAGTTTGTATTGGTTCCTGAACCTATCATTCTTGAGTCCAAGTCAACCATTCTACCAAGTCACATTCTTTTGTTGAACATAGGTATAGACCATGATGACTCTGTGATGGTTTTCCAGGACTGGTCATGTAAAGGAAGTAAGTTTAACGATAGGATCTTCCATGATCCTATTCATACTGGGGAATGTAAACATGTAAATAGAAAAGAGGTCAATAAAGGTAGGTCCCATGAACTACCACATTATCTTGATTGGGTAGCAACGCTTGGCCCAATTAGACCACCACCGGAACCACCACCTTAAGGTAACTTCTGCCTTCCCTTGTTCTTTTTCATGCATATATGCATTCATTCATACATTGAGGACAATGCATGAGATAAGTGTGGGGGTAGGCTTTACTAACATACTAACATAGGTAGAAACTAATAAAAAAAAATTTGCTAATAAAAAAAAATTTTGCTAAAAAAAAAATTAAAAAAAAGGACAATATTTTGACTTATATTTTGAAAGAAATCTAAGTTAGTTTTAAGGATTAGGAAAATCATGATTAGGATTTCTAAAAACTTGGTCAAAATAAATAAATTGTTTAAATTTTAGGTATAGGAGGAGAAATTGAATAATTAATTAGTCTTGATTTTTACCTTAATGAAATTTGCATACCTAATGCATATCTAGGATTCTAAGACGAAGACCTTTGTGCCTCATATATAAAAATAAAAAGAAAATCACTAATTAATCTGGATACATGTGCCTCAAGAAGCATAAGTATTCATGCCTAAAGGTGAGTAAATAAAATAAAGTCCTTAGTTTTGGGGCCTAGTTCACTCGAATTTGAGTCCGCGGGGTGTTTTCTCACCTGGTACCCTAAAGCCAACCGGTTTGGGAGTCATCGACTTTAAGTTCGTTACATGGGTGGATTAGAAAGCCTAAGGAAATTAAGAAAAATTACTTATATATGTACTAACACATCTAATAGTCAATTAGTTAGGTATGAGGGCCTCAAGAAGCCTTGATACTTACACGAAAGAAAATTAGATGAGTTATACATATCAAAAAAAAGTATATATAAATAAATAAATAATAAAGAGGCATGAGAGTTCAAGTTAAGGAATTCCTAGTATAAATTCATAAGGATGCATATGATTTTTGGTAACGAAAAAGACTATATTAGAAATTCAATTTTAAATCTTACCTAAAATGGAAAACAATTTACTGTATAAAGACTAAAGTTTAAAGAATAAATAAAAATGATAATCCTAAAACTTATAGACTATTTAGTCTCTTCAAAAGTATTTCAAATATTTTCCATTTTATGGATTTTGTGGGTGTAATCCGCTGAAAACCCTCATGAGACAACACTCGTTCTCTAGAGTAACCTAGGGGTTTAACGGCTTGTTACACATGCTAAGTCCAACCGTGATTCCTACGAAAATGAGTTAGGTTAGATTAATTTTTCTTTTTCTCTTTGATTTTTACTCGAGGACGAGCAAAAAGATAAGTGTGGGGGTGTGATTGGTAGTGAAAAGTGCATTTTTATCATTATACTTATCATCACATTTTCATATTTATTCCTATAATTTTGCACATTTACTAATATTTTATGATTTATTGTGTGCAGGCCTCGAAATATTAAAATAAAGAAATAAAGCCTAAAAAGAAGCCCAAAAGCCCATATTCAAGCCCAATGTAAAAGTTGCAAATATCAATTGCCAAAATTGCAAATACTAAGGGCAAAAGTTGCAAATACCAAGAAGAGGGAAGGATAGATTTCTATTCAACCCTAAACACTTGCAGGATGAGGATAAAAGCCAAAGAAGAGAAGGAAATCCGTGGATAAAAGATTTGAGATCTAGGTAACTTGCTTCCTAAGTTATATCTAAATCCCAAGATAAAGAGTCGAGATTCAACTTCCAGAAGGAAACTCCCAGATGGACGGACCAGAGGAGGCCACGCGCCAAAGCGCGTGGCCAGAGGCCACACAAAAGCCGCGGAAACGCGGCCCAAGCCGCATTTCCGCGGCAAGACAGTTGATTCTGGCGATAAGGTTTTTTGGGAGAGTCGTCCCGGGACTCTACCTCCTTCTGCACCTATAAATACCCCTGCAGGCGCAACAGAGAAGGTGTACAGAAAATACAGAGAAAATTCTAGGGTTTCTTAGGCTAATTTGTAGTTTAGGTTAGGTTTTTATTTTTCCTTTTTTGTAATTTTTTTTTTGTAACTGAGAGTGGAGGAAGCTTTCATGGAGGAAGGAGTCCATGCTTGTACTGAGGTGACAGCGGTGTAAGCCTACTTTTCTTCTATTGTTAATGAAATCCACTCAAAGGTTTGTCTTTGTTTTATTTCTTTTATTCATGTTTTATCCTTGTTTTATTTTTCTATTCTTGTTTAATTTCCTCTCTCTCTGATGACTTGCAAACCGTGAGAACCGATCGCTTCGAGACTGCTTAGCCGAAGAAGAGCCCTTGATGGCCTATGGAGATGAACAAGCCGTCGCTTGCCAGTCTTTTCTTTTCGTAGTGTAGATCGCAAAGGTGGACGATCCTATACGCCATACTTGAACGCCTTCCAAAGCAAAGTAAGTCGTAGTAAAAGGTTCGAAGGTAAGTAAGACTGAAGAGGTAGGTATGTATTTGTTCTAGTTTATAGTCTTCTTCCTTTCTTCCCTTTCTTTAGATTAGATGACAAAGTCCACTTCTTTCTAATTTTTCACCTTACCATTGTAAATACCATATACCATTGTAACTAACAAAATAAATAAAAAAAAGAGATAACTTGCTTAAACGCTTCCATCGCAGTTCCCTCCCTGAGGATCACGACCCGCATAGCCACTGCTAACCGCGGATTAGAATTGAGCACCTCGCACTATTATTTCTAAATTTAATATTCCTTATTTTGTGTGTAGGGAAAATCTCAATCACATTACAACATCAAGATGAATAAGAATGAAATGATATAGAATATTGAGGAGAAGATCATCATCATGAAATATCGATGGCAAACATACAACAAGGCTATACCGATGCTATTAGATTCGCTTAGATACGCATAAAAAACTAAAAGAAGAAGTGAAAGAAAACAAGAATAAAGAAGAAAAAGTAACTTTCAATTTGATTAAATAACTATGAGAGAAAATATGAATACTTATACCGGTGTCACCTCAGTACAAGCACCTTTCTCGTTCCTCCATGAAATTCTTCTCTCCTCTCAATTACATAAAGAAAATAAAATTTTACATTAAAAGAGAAAGAAAAACCTAGGTTAAACCTATACAAGATTCTATTCTACTCTCTGCTTCATCGTCCCTCTGCCTCTGATGTGTGGGGTATTTATAGGATAGAAATTGATAAGGAAACGAGTCGAAATATAGGGAGAGTTGGCTATTTCTGAATTTGAATCCTCCCCTTTTCTCCAAACTTGATTTGATGTGGATATTTAATTCTGATCTACGGCTTGTTGGCATGTTGATTGTCATATATAACTTATCAAATGATAGAATTAGAAACAGTGATCAACATAAGAATTGTAACCCTTTAAGGCTTCTTTCTAGATCATCTTGAATCATCAGATGTAAGTTTCAGTAGCGAACGTCATAATTCAAATACTAAAATGTATCCAGTCTAAATTGCTTTATCTCATCTGTTGATCTTCTCTCTATCCATTTATCCTTTTGGATTTTAAATTTCAGCTTCAGATTTTACGATCTATCTCTTTATCCTCAGTGAAACTAATAGGATCTTTCTCTAATATATTTTTCTTTTGAATTTAAATGATATTATCTCATCTGATATACTCAGTTTTCAGATAAGATGGTCTTTAGAACCTCTGAATTTGAATCTATCCCCTTTCTTTTGAACTTTTGAATTTAATTGGATAAATCTGTCTATCTTTCTTTTTTCTTCCTTAATTACCTTACATGCCATTAAACATGAAAATACATTAATAGCAGAGTTTTATTTAAATAAAAATGTAAAGTGTGACACATATGATATGTAACGCACGTGTTTGATCAAGAGACAACATCTATAGTTTGGGGGCGATCGACCAACAACCCTAATGGTCAGAAATCTGACCGCTGGCCGATCGAGTGGGCGGTCAACCGACAGGCCAGTTTGGCCTGGTTCTGAGCCCCAATAGCTAGTTTTATGAACCCACACACACACACATATATATATATATATATATATATATATATATATATATATATATATATATATATATATATATATGTATATATATGTATGTATGTATGTATATATATATAGATATGTATATATATATATATATATATATATATATATATATATATATATATATATATATATATGTATATATGTATATATATATTATGTATGTATGTATGTATGTATATATGTATATATGAATTCTCTTGGCTAGTTTTTCACAAGATTTTCAAGAGCAATATTTTTCATCTTCTATAGAGCTTTTACAATAAGGTTTTAAATAAGTTTTTGAGCTTCAAAATCAATATCTTTAATTTATTTCAAAGTTTTGAAAAAATCAAAAGAAAACGAGTTTTGTGATTCTAGTTTCTTATTCTAAATTTCTATATCATTTCTAGAGTTTTTTCAAGTGTTTTCTCTTTGTATTTGTTTTTCAAAATCTTGATTCACTCACATACTTGAGTTTTTCATTGCAAATATATCCTCTAAGATTTTGTATTGTGAGAGGTGTTTTATCTGTGGTCTTTTGAGATCACCAAGTATTGTTTGTGATCTTTGTTGTCACTAAGTTGTATTTCTCTCTTTGCTTTGTGCTTGGCTTTTTTCCTACCCTCTTGTGCAGAGGTGTGAGAGTTGGAGTTGTTTACTCCTTGTTTGTATTGTTAGAATTTCTCGGTAGAGGTCCCTTTGTGATAGGCTCTTGGTGGACATAGTGGAAATCGTTCTATGTGAAGGCGGAGACGTAGAGCGGTGGCTCGAATCTCGAAAAATATCCTTGTGTTTGTGTTTAGCTATCTTCCTCTCTCTCAGTTCTCTCTCTATATCTTGCTTTGTCATTATTGATCATATATACATGCTTGATATTATTTGTGTGCTCACATTAATATTCAACCAAGAGAGCTATTGAAGCACCTCAACTCATAATTTAGAGAAATCGTGAGCAGAAGTTCCAGAACGTTTCACAAAAAATTCAGACTCACTCTTTATTATACTTTGTATGTTAGTGTAAAAGTTTTAATTTCGCATTATTTGTCATATAGATTAGCACTACACTTATTCATCCCCCTCTAGGTATATTTTCAATTGGCATCCCTCCTGATATTCAGTTTAACCCCTAGGAGTGATCCTCATATTACTAATCTAGTTATTTATTATGCACACATATTGTTTACACTCATAGATTATTTTGCACCACCCATGTATTATGTTTTTAGCATTGACATGTGAAAATTTAAGATGATTGTTTTCTTTAAAGCCCTTGGATTGCATGCTTACCTTGCCCCTACCAAGAAATCATATGTTGATAATGGCAATTACTCAGATGCTAATACACAAGCATTGCATGCACTTGACAAACACTTAACAAAGAATATTTATCTATTGTTTCTTATTATGATTCCACTTTTGTAGTATGAAAAACATTGACCTCTTTTAAAAAATAAACTTCACACAATTTGAAGAGAGAGATTATTAGAGATGAGTCTGATGAAGCATGCTATATGGTCCAAGAGAATGACTCCTTTGAGGTAACTTCAGATTCTCATCTTGATGATTGTGCTAGTACATCCAATAACAATGATAGTATGGATACACATATGTTAAATGAAGAGCTTTCTATATTTTGTAAAAACTTGCTTTCGAAGTACAAAGTTTTGAAAAACAAAAGTTTTGACTTAAAGAAAGAAAATGAGTGTTGTTTTCAAAACTCGATTTGGTTTTGAAAGATAAGGTTGAGGTTTTAAGTGAAAGGAATTCATTGAAAAATTAATTTGATCTTGTTTTGAAGGAGAATGAGATATTAAAGACCAAAAATAATTTTGATATTGTTTTGAAGAAGAATAGTGTTTTGTCTTCAAAACTTGATTTTCTTTTAAAAGAAAATGATTCTTTGAAAAACAAAAGTATTTTGATTTTTAAAAAATTGGATTGTATTTCTTTTTAAAATATTTCTTTGAAAAATGATCTTGCTTCCCATTCTTGTCATACTTCAATTGTTTTACCTAATAGTGATAAGAATTTTATTTCTCTTGCATGCTTCATATCTTCTTCTATTGAAAATGATATTTGTATGTTGAAAATAAGTGTAGATTGTTTGGGCTCCACTTTGAGCTAACGTGCCATGGATCAGAAGAGGTTGGAATCCATATTTCATAAGAAACATGTTTCAAAATTGCATGCACACCCTCCACGACATACACATGCTTCCCATGTTCACACACATGACACCATGCATGTTAGAGTGTACGCTTGTACACATTGCGGCCGCAAAAGCCATCTTGCAAAGTTTTGCTATAATAGAATACACGTTTTAAATTTAACAAGTAAAAATGTTTGGGTTAGGAAAGGTGCTAATCTAGGAGGACCCAAGAAAGTTTGGGTACCAAAAATCACTTCTATTTCCTTTAATGTATGTGTGGGCTCTCACAAGACGTGAGAGACTTGGTGCTTTAATGGTGACTGCGATTGAGCTTAGTGAATATAACATTGGATGCATCGCTATCAAGAAAGTTTTGGTAGGAGGACCACCATGTTTGGTGAAGTGGAGATTAGTTCAATTGGTTTTTGTAACTATCTCTAACTTTTATTTTATATTTCTAGCATATCATGTTTAGGTTTACATGCTTTTAAATTGAATGTTTTAGCATGTTATGATTTTCATGGACTTGTTATATACATATATAGTAGTTGAGATACACTCACGTTTATATTGATTCATATCTTTGTGTTTTCAATTATTATTTAGCTATTGTGTATATCCTAGTGCTAATAATATTTGCATTTATACTAATGATCATATTGGTTTATCTTTCATGTTTTGATATTTTGTGTGTATCATATTTTGATTACATGTTTAGATGTAATTTTTATTAAAACTTGTGCTTATACTTGTACAATTAGTGAGCTACACTTGATTCTTATATTTAGATGCTTTATTATTTATGTGTACTCATTACATATATTTGTATAACTTAGTTTTGATGATTCTTATATTTACATTTGTATTCCTTATTTGTTTTCATGTTACCTTTGTACATGTTTCCTTGATAGTGTTCAGCTTCATGTATATTAACTTTTACCGAAACTGCTTGTTATACATGTTCTATCCTTGAATCACTTGCTTTATATATCATGTACTCTATTGTAGACTCAATTCATATTTGGGATAAATATGTGTGCTTTAATTTTGACAGAACTTACATATGCCTTGAAGATTGTTTAGTTTTTGATGATAATTGAATTTCATGATTTATAGTTTCATGCTTGTGAAAAGAGTTTCATATGGTTTTGATGATACTGAGTTTCATTATTTTATCTCCATGATTATAGTTATTACATGATTCTTGTGCACTCTATATCTTGTTTACTCATGATTTGGTTTCATGAGTTCATATGTGCTTCATAGTTCTTTGAGTGTCAATTTCAAGTAGTTAACATGTTTTCATGAGATATATATATATATATATATATATTTTATTCCTTACTTAAAGGATTTCGTACTAGGTTTTTAAAATTACTTTTAAACTAGTCTTTATTTTTCAATTGGTAAAGCTTTTAACTTATACTATATTATTTTCAGAAGTTATTTTTGAAAACTTCTACCCTAAAAGGGTGGTTGGTTTGGCGACCATGCCTTGTATGCTCACATTGAATATCTTTTTAAGCATGTGCATGATAGGGTGGATGTTTTGAGTTATACATGTTCTTATGATATTTCATTTTTGTATACTCATATTTTCATATATATGTATGCATCATATTTCAATCAGTATTTAAATTGATCATACATACATATATATGATTTCTTGTGCTAGATTAACAATACTTATACATATATGTTTTATACCACAAATTATTTTATGCTAAGATTGATTTAGTTCTAAATGTTAATTGGCATCTTTTATAAGCTTATGCATTAGTTTGACTGGTATTTCAAAAAGGGGAAGAAAATTTCTTGATTTTATTTTCAATCGGTATCTTACTCCCACTCTTTTTGAGAAAATTATTTTGTATTAGAAAATGCTTATATTTTTCATATTGGTATCAATTGTTTACAATTGGTATCTACATTGCAAAATGATTTAGAATTTAAAAAGAACTGAAAGTAAATAATCCATATTGTTTTTCAATTGGTATTTTATATGATATCCATGTTGTTTTTTCAATTGGTATTTACTTAGTATTTCTTTGGTATTAAAATGCTATTCTACTTTCACTTTCAATTAGTATTTTCAATTGACATATTTATTTTAAAATTGGTACTTTGTTTCTATTAATAGTTTTACTTTCAATTAGTTTTTACCCTTTTGTTGATGATTAACAAAAAGTGGGAGAATGATTTGGGAGTTTATATATGCATGTTTTAGTTTTATAAATATATTTTGTTTTGATATTTAGTTTTTGATATCATATTTTGGTATATTGGTATTTAGTTAGCTATTGTATTGATATACTTTTTATTTGGTATCTAACTAGCAATTATATTGAATATATATTCTTTATCATTTAGCATCTAAAGCTTATATTGCATATTTATTTTGTATCAAGAATTTGCCATGAATATATATCTTTTGTATACATTTGGTACCTAGAGCTAACATTATATATCAATATGATTGTTATGATTAGTATCATGCGCTTTATTGAATATCTATATGTCATGAGTTAAGGGGGAGCTTCTATGAAGCTTATCTTTAATCATGCATATATAAACTCATAAGTTTTGTCATCATCAAAAAGGGGGAGATTGTTAGCACGAAGGCCTTTCATGCTAGTTTTGATGATGACTAACTTATGAAGTTATGTTACTAATGATCTTGTATTTATTAAGTTTCAAATATAAGTCAAGATCATTATTGGTGTTTAGCTTCAACAAAAGACTCAAAGTCAAGATTCAAAGCTAGCACGTGTTGATTCAAGAGCTTGCGCGTCAAGATCACATCAAGTACTCGGGATGGAGTCAAGCTCTTTGGATTATGTTTGGATCGAGGCATCTTGGAGAAGAAGATAGACAAGAAGACTTGTATCTAGGTTTGTTTAGTTATTTAGTTTGGATCTTGTGTAAGGATAGTATAGTTTTAAATTGCTCAAGTATGTATGTATGTATGTATGTATGTATGTATGTATGTATGTATGTGTATATATATATGTATACGCACACAAGTTTATAGTTTGGTTTTCGATTTAACCATTTTGTTTTAAAAGTTTACGTTTACATGATTTATATTCACATAGAATGAGTTTTAAGATTTATATATATGTTGGATTCTTTCTACACATATTAGAGCTTATATGGTTTATAGAATCTTACTTCTATGTGTTTTGGTTTATCATGAATATGATTTTTAAGTTTCGATATTTCAAGTAATATCCTTTGTTTTTATGAATAGATTTCATTAAAAGAAGTTTACATAGTTTATATATATTATAGATTTCATCTATATACGTTGATGGTTCACATATGTTTAGAAAAACTTATTTTGATGTATCTAGTTCATATGTTTAAGTTTTGTTTCTATCAAAACTTATTTTGGTATTTATTGACAAAAATAAGTATATATAATTTATTATGTGTATTGGATTCTATCCATGCATTTCATGCTTCACATGTATTTTAATATCTTGTTTTTATATCTATACAAGTTTATAGAAAAATCGGAGTTCCATTTTAATGATTAGTTTTTGGAAAATATGATTTTTGGTTTATGCTTTAATTTTTATGTCGCAAAAATAGTTCAAATTGTGTGTAATATGTGTTTATTTTCGATCACACGTATTTGGACTTCTATTTATTTATATGAACTTATTTTTTCAGATTTTTATGGATTTAACAAGTTAGAGTGTTAACCCTTAAAATTTAGGTTTGGGTTGCATGCGGTTGACCGACCGGTCGATCGAAGCCTAACTCGGACGACCGGGCAGTCGACTGACGTGCACAAGTACGTGCACAAGCCCATAGCCTTAGCTTAGCGGATCGACCAGTTGACAATAGCAAGGATCGGTCGACCAACTAGCTCAACCCAACTTTCTGTTGAACGGCCGTCGATCGAGCGGTTGACCGACCAGTCGACCGAGCGGTTGACCGACCATAAAGAGACAGCCTCTATGGTTTGGGGGCGGTCGATTGACAGCCTTAACAGTGAGAAATCTGATTGTTGGCCGGTCGACTGACAGGCCAGTTTGGCCTGATTTTGAGCCCCAACAGCTAGTTTTCTGAACCCCTATATTTATGAGTTTTCTTGGCCATTTTTTCATAAGATTTTCAACAACAATATTTTCCATCTTCTAAAGAGTTTTTACAACAAGTTTTTAAACAAGTTTTTGAGCTTCAAAATTAATATCTTTATTTTTGTTTCAAAGTTTTGAAAAATCAAAAGAAAACATGTTTTGGGATTCTAGTTTTTATTCTAAATTTCTATATCATTTCTAGAGTTTTCCCAAGTATTTTCTCTTTGTATTTCTTTTCCAAAATCTTTGTTCATTCACATACTTGAGCTTTTTTATTACAAATCTATCCTTTAGAATCTTGTATGTTGAAAGGTGTCTTGTTTGTGGTTATTTGAGATCACCAAGTATTGTTTGTGATTTCTGTGGTTACTAAGTTGTATTTCTCTCTTTGTTTTGTGTTTGACTTTGTGCCTACCCTCTTGTGTAGATGTGTGAGAGTTGAAGTTGTGTACTCCTTGTTTGCATTGTTGTAATTCCTTGGTAGAGGTCCCTTTATGAAAGGTCTTTGATGGACATAGTGAAAATCCTTCTGTGTGAAGGCAGGGACGTAGAGCGATAGTTTGAACCTCGAAACATATCCTTGTGTTTACGTTTGGCTATCTTCCTCTCTCTCAACTTTCTCTCTCTTTATATCTTACATTATCATTATTGCTCATATATTTATGCTTGATATTGTTTTGTGTGCTCACACTAATATTCAATCAAGAGAGCTATTGAAGCACCTTAACTCAAAATTTAGAGGAATCGTGAGGAGAAGTTTCAGAACCCTTCATGGAAAATTCGGACTCACTCTTGGTTATGCTTTATGTGTTAGTTTAAAAGTTTTAATTCCACATTATTTGTCATATAGATTAGCACTACACCTATTCACCCCCCCTCTACGTGTATTTTCAAGAACAGCTTGTTCGGTGTCATTGCAGCGAGAACATTTTATGTAAGACGATCCTTGCGACCTCTAAACCGAGCGACTATACTCTCTGGTACTATCGCATCAAGGTGTGTACCATCCATCATGCCAATGCAATCCTATAGAAGATTAAGAGTTTGTTAAATAGTATACATAGCTATGTCTACATGTGTTTATGGTGTAGGAACCTTAAAATTTCAAATGTAGTATACCTTAAGGTAGGGGGACCAAGTAGGCCTATTAAATCTCTTCTACCATGTCACCCCCAGTTTGCTTCATTAACAAAGGACGCAGTTTCAAGATTGCACTTAGAATAACATTGAAGTATCTTGAAACCATCTCCCCCTAACGTATAAAATGGAGACTAACAACCCTAAACTTGACATTGTGTCCTACTATATGAAGGAACATTGCAAATTGCTCTTCAATAGACACATGAATGGTATCACTCAGACTCCCACCATTGCGCAACATTCTAGCAAGATTGAAAAATAGGCCTCTGTCCATCCTAAAGTAGTCGTATGCGTGTGTTCTCTCCCCAAAGAGTATTCGGTTCATGTGTGCTTGACGCAATAGGTTCCTCAAATGACTCGACTTTCGAGGGATAGGCTCATTTCCCAAAACAAACAGAACTAGCATGCCACAACAATCGTTGAGTTGCGTACTAGGCAATCGCGGCACGATCTTCTTCAGTCAACTCATCAATTGGATTCACGTTGTGATGTCTAAAAGAAACGTGAATAATCTTGGAAACACCCTCAAACTTAAACTAAAGGCAGCCAAATGAAGAGGCATTTAGTAGACACACAATTGGATGACAACAAGAACGAGAAGGGCAATGAGATTAAATAGTAATATCATTCTAACTTACTAACCTAATGGTAAAATAAATAACAAAGTATCAATATCAAATTTATATAACTACAAGAACAAATATTGCATGAAGTATGAAAAATAGCTCTAAGAAGAACCAAGATTGAATGAAGCATTAACATTACACATCACCGAATCTAGACTGAAAAAGAACAAAACCATAAAGTATCAATTGATATACAAGAGAACTTACAAGTCATCATGAGTATCAAAAAATACACTCTCAATGCTGCTTACAAGTCAATAATTAAAGCAAAAAAATTACTGACTGAAATACAAACAGACAGTAAAACAAACAAACTAGTGTGACTAAGCATAACATCAACCACTAAGCATAACATTAATGAAGTTGTTAAGCAAACTGTTAAGCAACATATAGACTATTTAAACTATTTTTAAAGAAAAATTATGGCATTATACAGATTAAGCTAAATAAAGTTGTTAATCTATACTAAGCATAGCATCACTCACCACTATTTAAGCAAAATTAATAAAATAGCCAGTTTGTTAAGAAAGATCTTAAGGTAAAATGAAGTGAATACTGAAATTTTAACAATGAAAAACTTGTAAGCAAAAGTTTTACCTCAACAGCAGTTAAAAAAAAAATCAAAGCCAGTGAATGCTCATGGACGAAGGAAGGCGCTCAGATACCCATTGTAATATCCCTACTTAGTGATATTGTATTTTTATTTTTTTCTAAGTATTTATTTTATTTACTGGTTATTTTATTATTTGTTAACTTAAATTTTTTTAGTTATTATTATTATTAAATATAAAATTATTTTTAAGATAGTAAATGGTAATTTGGCTTTATATATTATTACTATTATTTCATAACTATATTTTTATTTACTTATTATTATTTTTTCTATTATTATTCTTATTATTAATTGCTATTATTATTTCACTATGATTACTATTATTTCTTATTAATATTATTAGAGATATTATTATTAATATTATTAATATTATTTTCGTTATTATTTTGGTTATTGTTAATTATTATTAATAGTGTTTGTTATATTATTGTTAATTTTGTTGTTGTTATTATTTATTTTTATTGATATTAGTTATTGTGATTATTATTATTGTTATTGTTATTATTAATTAATAGTATTATTATTGTTTGATAAATTATTATTATTAGTTGAGATTAATTATTACTATCTATTATTATGTCATGTATCCTAAGTTTTGTCATTGATAATAGTTTTGTCATTGATAATTAATTATTATTGATATTATTATTAATACATTATGTTTTATTAATTATTATTATAATTAATAGTGTTACAATTATTATTATTGATATATATATATATATTGTTGTTATAATTATTATAGTTATGGCTAATAATTCTAGGTGTTATTATTAACTATTAATATTAATATGGTTGTTGTTGTTATTATTATTCTTTCATATATCCTTTTCATTTTCCCTAACCTATACCCATTAGCCTTGGCCTAACCCATTATCTTATACCCATTAGATCTATAACCCATTAACCAAATTCTATCCATATAATCCTAATTCATATCCTAACAACCCAACCTAAATCTTAACTAATCTAATCACTAACCTAATCCCTAACCTAATCTTCTCCTCCATCTTTTCTTCCTGCTGCACTACATCCATGGCCTCATCCTTCACCTTTTGGCTGAGCACAACTCCGCACATGCCGTCGACATCTTTGCAGTCTCCACCGAGCAGCCAGAGCCACTCCGCGACTCCCTATAAATCACCCCCTCCTTTTTTCGTGCATCTGCCGCTCCTCAATCTCCAACCCCTCCATGGTATGCCACTACCACCACCTAATGTCAGAGTCCTTAGACCGAGCACCCACCTCCCAACCGTCCATGCCTCCAGCTATCCTCTTTCATTGTGCCATCTCTGAGTCGTTGGCGTGCTTCACCCGCCGATCATCACCACGCCGCACCAGAGCCCGACCAGCCACCTCCGTCTTCTTTTCTTCTTCTTTTGATTCAAGTTTGGAAGTGCAATATTGATGGCTCCTTACTCTCTTTCTTCCCTACACATATTTATGCATGTCTTTTGTTATGGCATTGTTCGACTGAAATTACCCGTTCTCTATCTTGGGTTCTTTTTGGTTGTAAACAATAACTACATTTTTTCACCAAAAAGGTGATGCTGATTTTGGCCAAAATTTCTTTTGTTGATCACGGATATGGCAAGACAAGCTCGGATGCTCTGTACATTGTTCTGGTATATTTGAGACTCCCTATATATCTAACATGTAAGTTAGTGCTGGCAACAGGTCGTATTCAAATTGGATTCAGATTGGATATTGCAAGCTTCTTGGGTCTTTATTTTCTACCATCTCTGTTAAGAGCTTAGCTTGATTCACTGTCTTCTTTTTGGTGCTTCTTTTCTCTCCCTCTCTCTCAGATTCTCTTTCCCCTTCTTCTCTATCTCCCAGCCACAGCGGCAGCAGCCCAAGCTGTGCCCCTAAGCACAACACCTGTCACTGCCCGCTTCCCAAAATACGTGAAAATGGAGTCGCGACGAGAGTCGGCGATGTATATGTTGGCCCAAAGGCCCATCACTCTAGTTTTGATGATGATCAACTCATGTAGTTATAGTTACTAATGATCTTATGTTTAATTAGTGACAGATTCATGATCAAGATCTTAGTAGGTGTGTAGCTTCAACAAAGGATTTAAAGTCAAGTTTTGGAGCTAGCACGGTTTGATTCAAGAGCTTGTGCATCAAGATCACATCAAGTACTCAAGAGGAGTCGAGCTCGTTGGATCGTGTTTGGACCAAGTCAAGAAGATGAGAAGACTTCAAGTGAAGACTTCATGAAGACTTGTGTCTAGGTTTGTTTTTATAAGATTTTGTTTTAGATTAAAATGTAAAGGATAGAATAGTTGGTGGATTGCTCAAGTATCTATATGCACACACACTCTTGATTTAGATGTTTTTACAGAAGAATTTTCATCTTAGAAAAGACTTTTTATTTTGGAAAAATACTGGTTTGATTTTTGGTATTCAAGTTTATATGTTTTAACCAAAACCGTATTTAGAGCTTAATGTCAAAAACATAGATATTTCACCATGTATGTGTAGTGGATCATATCCATACACACTATGCTTTAAAAGTTGTTTAAATATCTTGTTTTTGTATTTGGAGAAGTATTGGAAAAATCAATTTTGAAAAATACAGTTTTTGTTTTGAGCCAATATTTTCAAGTAACAAAAATAGTCTAATTTGTTTGTAATATGCCTTGATTTTGTGCAAGCACGTTTGATTATCAAAGTATAACATTGAAACTATTTTTGTAAATTTTTCGTGAATTTATGGGATTTTATTTCAATCAAAATGTCAACATTTTTATTCCCAAAATTTTGCTCCCTGGCTTCAGCCGGTCGACCGGACGGTCGACCGACGCTTGAAGTCGGTCGACCGGGCGGTCGACCGACGTGCACAGACGTGCACGCTAGTTCTGGCAGGAGGGCCGGTCGACCGACCCGGTCGACCGTCTAGAGAGCTCTGCTCTCTGGAAAGGCCCCGGTCGACCGGGCAGTCGACCGGCAGAGAGCAGTGCTCTCTGTATCCTGGCCACGGTCGACCGGCCGGTCGACCGCTGCCCCAACGGTCGGAAAAATGACCGTTGGCGGTCAACCGGGCGGTCGACCGTCAGGCCACCTGGATCCCAACGGCTATTTTTTCTAACCCTATAAATTTGGGGGTTTGGGTGCTGTTTTCTACAAGATTTTTAAGTGGTTTTTAAGCTAGTTTTCCCAACTCTTTTAAGAGGTTTTCTCTACTTATATTAGAGCAAATATTTCCAATCAAGAGGAGAGTTTTATCAAGAGTATTTAAAAGTGATTCTTGAGTTTTCCTCCACCATTTCCATCCTAGTTTTCTCACACAAACACTTGAGCTATCCATTGATATATTCATCCTATAGGAGTGTTATTGTGAGATTATTTTTAGGTGATCAAAGTGTTGTGATCACCAAAGACTTATTCTTTGTTCTTTGAGGAGGCGGACAAGTGTGTTCGCGGTTGTTTCGGGTTCTTGTGTGAACTCGGTGTTTGAGGTGTGGCCTTGGTGAGCTTGTGGGCTTGCGGTGTGTACGGGACTAGAGAGTCCAAGGAGTTCAAGTGTGAACTCGCCTTGTAGGTGTTGCGGCACTGAGTGATCCGGTGGGATCGATTATAGTGGAAATCCTTCAAGGTGTTGAAGGCGGGGATGTAGAGCAAGTGTGCTCGAACCTCGAAACAAATATCCCGTTTTTGCGATTGCTTACTCTCTCTCCTTTACTTGTCTTTATATCATGCATGCTATTCTTGTCTTTATCTTTATATGCTTGATATATTGTGTGCTTAATTGTTATATGCTTGGGGATTGTTTGCTAACACTTGTATCCAACCAAGAGAGCCAACGTGGCACCTCAACTCTTATCTAGAAGAATCCTGAGGAGTTAGTCCAGAGCCCTTCACGGGGAATTCGACAACACTCTTGTGTTATACGTAGTGTTTAGTTTAAGATTTTGTGTTTGCATCATAATAGTTTTTAATTCCGCATTTAGTGACCATTAGATTAGCCATCACCTATTCACCCCCCTCTAGGTATTTTTCAATTGGTATCAGAGCCAAGTGCTCTTGATTTGGGTCTTACAATCTAGAGTTAAAGATCCTCATTTTAGGCTAATCACAATATTTGTACACACACCATGGACTTCATGTCACCACCCACCTTTGACATTCTTAACATCCAAATTTGGAAGGTTAATGATAGGTAGTAAAAAGTGCATATTTATCACTACATTTACTATCACATTTTCATATTTATTCCTATAATTTTGCACTACTACTAATGTTTTATTATTTATTGTGTGCAGACCTTGAGTAATAAAAAATAAAGAAATAAAAGCCCAAAAGAAGCCTAAAAAGCCCATGTCCAAGCCCAATGCAAAAGTTGCAATTACCAAATGCCAAAATTGCAATTACCAAGTGCAAAAGTTGCAAATACTAAAAGAAGAGGGAAGGGATAGACTTTTACTCAACCCTAAACACTTGCAAGACAAGGATAAAGATAAAAGGAGGAGAGTGCAAAGATGAAATTCGTTTTAAAGAGATTTAGATTTAGGGTAACTTGCTTCCCAAGTTATCCCAAATTTTCCAAATAAAGAGCCAGGATGCTAGATCTAAAAGGATAGACCCAGATGGATGGACCAGAGGAGGCCACGCGCGAAAGCGCGTGGCCAGAGAACACACTATGGCCGCGAAAACGCGGCCATAACCGCGTTTCCGCGACATGATTGACGAGTCTGGCGATCAGATTTTGTGGAGTCGTACCGGGACTCTACTTCTTCCGTCTCCTATAAATACCCCTGCAGAGCAACAAAGAATGGCGTACAGAACAGAGTCGAGTACAGAGACAAATTTAGGGTTTTTCTTAGGCTAACTTGTAGATTGTAACTTAGGTTTTTTTTAGTTTAGTTTCTTTTATGTAATTTTTGTAACTGAGAGGAGAGGATACTTTCATGGAGGAAGGAGATCAAGCTTGTACTGAGGTGACATCGGTGTAAGTAATCTTTTCTTCCATTGTTAATTGAATCAACTCAAGGTTTATTTTTGTTCTTCTATTCTTGTTTTGTTTTTGTTTCCCTCTGATGTCTTGCAATACAAGAGAATCTGATAGCTTCGAGACTGCTTAGCCGTTGAAGTGCCCTTGATGGCCTATGGTGATGAATAAACCTTCTCTTGCTAGTATAGTTTGTCTTTTATTTTCGTAGTGTAGATCGAGAAGGGGGAAGATCCTATATGCCATGCTTGAATGCCTTCAAAGACAAGGTAAGTCGTTGCAACGGATCAAAAGTAAACAGACCGAAGAGGTAAGTATGTTTTCTTTAGTTTTTAGTTTTCTTTCTTTTATTTTTAGTGTAAATCACCAAATTCCCAATCTTTACACTTCTTCTTTTTCATTGTCAATATCATATCATTATAAATATTACTTCTAGTTTCTCCATCTTCTTAATCTACCACTTTCTTTCTAAACCTGACTTTAACAACTATTAATTCAAACACTTTAGAGAACTTACTAAACAAGCTTCCATCGCTAGTCCCTCCCTGTGGATCACGACCCGCATAGCCATTTGCTATAGCGGTAGTATTGAGCACCTTGCACATCCTATTCTTAAAACTGAAATACTATATTTTGTGTGCAGGTAAAATCTCAATCAAATTTTGGCACCGTTGCCGGGGAGGGACGGTAAGTTATTCTCTAAAAAAAAAACTAATTCTTTTATTCTTTCTGTTTGCAGGTTCGGAGAACAGAAAAAATAACAGCAGAAAAGGACATATAGCAACTCTGTGCCTCTGCCCTCAAAGGCAGAGCAGCAGAGCCTACTACAGAGCCGCGTTTTCGCGGGAATAGCCGCCTTTCCGCGGCCTGAGTAGTTCACTACTCACTCTGTTTTCTACAGGTTGCTGCAAATTGTAATATTTGTTTACTGCTCTGTTAACTTTTCTCTGTGATCACCCTGCATACTGCTAATTAATTAACAGTAACCTATTTGTTGAAAAAAATAAAAAAATTAGACTCTTGCATATAAGCACGTGTCTATTTAATTTTTAATTTCTTTTGAAGAGTGCTGGAGACAAGGTACGTTCGCATTGCATATAGACTAGGAAGTATCCTTGGCTGATTTACTGCTTTTGAGTGAATATTTGTCTATTGCTTTACACGTGCACTAAATTGACTTAAGGGCTTGTCCTATAAATAAGATAAGGTGGGGATTTCATCATCCTTCCTTGGCCCACAAACAATCTCCTCACTCACTAACCCAAGCCTAACTAAAAATGAGTAGACGTTGGCCCTAGGGACATCTCGGACTCAATTAGGAGATTATCCTAAGGGGGAACGGTGTTGGAAATTGACTCCTGCCAAATCAGTGTCTAGGAAGGGGATTGAGGGCCGAAAGTCCGAAGATTGGTGGTTATTTAATTAAGGAACGTCTTTGACGGAAAACCTCCCACCAATCTTGCCTTGACCTGGCTGATTAACTTGTGGTCAAAGTCTGCACCCTACCTCCCGTGGACAGTCTAACCAGTTAGGAGTCCTCTAGGTCATAGGTCTACCCTAACTTAGGTTAGAATTTTTTTCTTTTTGTTTGCTTATTTGTTTTCTTTTTCTTTGTTTGTGTTTGTATGATATGGCATATAACAACAATTTTTCCAATTTTAATCCATATTACACACCAACCTCTTTTTCGGATATTACCAACCCGGCATATCACAACTTTGACCAACCTAGTGTGCCGGAATGGTCTTGTCTGAATGAATATAACCCATACCCCCCATCTTATGACCATAATTTCCACAACAATTTCAACTCTTCACAGAGTTCATGGGTTTCGCTTCCCCCGAGTCCAATTTTCAACCAACTTGTCCTCCGTATCCACCTTGTCCACAATATTTTCAAGATTCATACTCAGATCCACCAATTCAGAATAGAAAACCATCTATCTTGGAAATGATGAGTATGCATGAGTTCAAGCAACAATCACCATCAATCTTAGACATGATGATGCGTGAGTCCTAGCAACAATCACAGAATCTGACGGACTCACAATTTCATCACGATTGTCACAACAACACTTCATCTTTTCAAGTCTAATCACAACAAAATGAAGCATCAATCGACTATGAAAATATGCTTGAAGCCATGACTCAGGCTAGATAGCTCGTGATCATGAAATAGATATGATGGTTCAAACTTTACGTTCTCACCGTTCGGCCATTTCTGATGTCGCTAACCATTCTCTTAGAGCCGAAGAGTCACGTTGCTTTGAAAAATAAGATTCTATTTCAGTACAATCATTTGAACTTGCCCAAGCTCCAAATTTTGGAAATGACATTGATAGTTTGGCAAGTTATTCCTTTCCTGAAATTGAACTTGAAAATGAATATGATCATGAACCTTCACTTAGTGATTCAATTTTACTTCCTGATTCAATAATGACTCCGGTGTCTCCACTGATTTTAATATTTTCCCCGAGTCAACATTGGATCCTGTGCCAATTCATCATAAAATTGAATCCCCATTTTTGATGATCATATTGAACTTGACCAATTTTATAATTTTGAAAGTCCCATGGATAAATTGGCAAGTTCTCATTTTTATGACATTGAACTCAATGAGAAATGTGACCTAGATTCTCAAATATGTGATCAAGTTCAAATTCCCAAATCAATATTGACTCCTGTTTTGTTACCCGACTTAGGTAATATTTTAGAGTCAGTTTTGATTCCCACACCTATCATTCCTGAACTTGAATCACCAATATTAAGTCACATTCCATTGTTGGAAAATAAATATGTACTTGAGTTTCAACTTCTTGACTTGGACACACTTATTGAACCAAGCTCGACTCTTGAACCCTTACTTGATTTAAGTTTCTTTCCTGAGTCGGTATTCGTTCCCGTACTTCTGACGTCCAAGTCAATCATTCCATCTTTTCACACTCCATTTTGGGACAAGGCGGTTGACACAATTGACTCTGAAAATAATTATGAAATTTGAAAATTTGATGGGGTGGAATTTTTAAAAAATGATCATACATACATTTTAGTGGGTTATACAAGAGAGATTTCTGGTGGGTTCCTCCGAATTCCACAAAAAGTAGATTGGGCTGCATTTCGTGGACCAATTAGACCACCACCGGAACCACCACCTTGAGGTAACATCTGCCTTCCCTTTCTTCTTTTTCATGCATACATGCATTCATTCATACATTGAGGACAATGCATGAGATAAGTGTGGGGGAGGATTTACTAACATACTAACATAGGTAGAAACTAACTAAAAAAAAATTTTAAAAAAAAAGGACAATATTTTGACTTATCTTTTGAAAGAAATCTAAGTTAGTCTTAAGAATTAGGAAAATCATGATTAGGATTTCTAAAAACTTGGTCAAAATAAATAAATTGTTGAATTTTTAGGTATAGAAAAAAAATTGAATAAGTAATTAGTCTTGATTTTTACCTTAATAAAATGTGCATACCTAATACACTTACACATCTAGGATTCTAAAACAAAGACTCTTGTGCACTATAGAAAAATAATACTAAAAAAAATAAAAAATAAAAAAAATTCACTAATTAAGCTGAATACATGTGCCTCAAGAAGCATAAGTATTCACGCCTACAGGTGACTGTATAAATAAAAACCTTAGTTTTGTGGCCTAGTTCACTCGAATCCTTAAGTCCGTGGGGTGTTTTCTCACCCGGTGCCCTAAGACCAACCAGTTTGGGAGCCACCGACTTTAAGTTCGCTACACGGGTGGATTAGAAAGCCTAAGAAAACTAAGGAATATTATCTATATATGTACTAACACATCTAATAGTCAATTAGTTAGGTATGAGGGCCTCAAGAAGCCTTCATGCTTACACGGAAGAAAATTAGATGAGTTATACATATTTAAAAAAATAATAATAATAAAGAGGCATGAGAGTCCAAGTTAAGGAATTCCTAGTATAGATTCACAAGGATGCATATGACTTTTGGTAATGAAAAAGACTATACAAAAATTCAATTTTGATCCTTACCTAAAATGGATAACAATTTATTATATAAAGACTAAGTTTAAGAATGAATAAAAATGATAATCCTAAAAACTTATAGATTACTTAGTCTCCTCAAACATTTTCAAATATTTTCCTTTTTATGGATTTTGTGGGTGTAATCCGCTGAAAACCCTCACGAGACAACACTCGTCCTCTAGGGTAACCTAGGGGTTTAACGACTTGTTGCACGTGCTAAGTGCAACCGTGATTCCTACGAAAGTGAGTTAGGATAGATTAATTTTTCTTTTCTTTTTGATTTTTACTCGAGGACGAGCAAAAAGATAAGTGTGGGGGTGTGATAGGTAGTAAAAAGTGCATATTTATCACTACATTTACTATCACATTTTCATATTTATTCCTATAATTTTGCACTATTACTAATGTTTTATTATTTATTGTGTGCAGGCCTTGAGTAATAAAAAATAAAGAAATAAAAGCCCAAAAGAAGCCCAAAAAGCCCATGTCTAAGCCCAATGCAAAAGTTGCAATTACCAAATGCCAAAATTGCAATTACCAAGTGCAAAAGTTGCAAATACTAAAAGAAGAGGGAAGGGATAGACTTCTACTCAACCCTAAACACTTGCAGGACAAGGATAAAGATAAAAAGAGGAGAGTGCAAAGATGAAATTCGTTTTAAAGAGATTTGGATTTAGGGTAACTTGCTTCCCAAGTTATCCCGAATTTTCCAAATAAAGAGCCAGGATGCCAGATCTAAAAGGATAGACCCAGATGGACGGACCAGAGGAGGCCACGCGCGAAAGCGCGTGGCCAGAGAACACACTATGGCCGCGGAAACGTGGCCATAGCCGCGTTTCCGCGGCATGATTGACAAGTCTGGCGATCAGATTTTGTGGAGGAGTCGTACCGGGACTCTACTTCTTCCGTCTCCTATAAATACCCCTGCAGAGCAACAGAGAATGGCGTACAGAACAGAGTCGAGTACAGAGACAAATTTAGGATTTTTCTTAGGCTAACTTGTAGATTGTAACTTAGGTTTTTTTTAGTTTAGTTTTCTTTTATGTAATTTTTGTAACTGAGAGGAGAGGATACTTTCATGGAGGAAGGAGATCAAGCTTATACTGAGGTGACATCGGTGTAAGTAATCTTTTCTTCCATTGTTAATTAAATCAACTCAAGGTTTATTTTTGTTCTTCTATTCTTGTTTTGTTTTTGTTTCCCTCTGATGTCTTGCAATACAAGAGAATCTGATAGCTTCGAGACTGCTTAGCCGTTGAAGTGCCCTTGATGGCCTATGGTGATGAACAAACCTTCTCTTACTAGTATAGTTTGTCTTTTATTTTCGTAGTGTAGATCGAGAAGGGGGAAGATCCTATACGCCATGCTTGAATGCCTTCAAAGACAAGGTAAGTCGTTGCAACGGATCAAAAGTAAACAGGCCGAAGAGGTAAGTATGTTTTCTTTAGTTTTTAGTTTTCTTTCTTTTATTTTTAGTGTAAATCACCAAATTCCCAATCTTTTTCACACTTCTTCTTTTTCATTGTAAATATCATATCATTGTAAATATTACTTCTAGTTTCTCCATCTTCTTAATCTACCACTTTCTTTCTAAACCTGACTTTAACAACTATTAGTTCAAACACTTTAGAGAACTTACTAAACAAGCTTCCATCGCTAGTCCCTCCCTGTGGATCACGACCCGCATAGCCACTTGCTATAGCGGTAGTATTGAGCACCTTGCACATCCTATTCTTAAAACTAAAATACTATATTTTGTGTGCAGGTAAAATCTCAATCAGTTAAGATGTCCTTGTACCTCAAAGCCCTAGGCATTAATGTTTATTTTGCCACTATTAAAGATTCTTATTGTTTAAATGGCAAAAATATTGAGGCTAATGCAAAAGCCATTCATGCTTTGAAGAGTGCCCTAAATGATGATTATTTATTTAGGGTTGTTAACATTTATTCGGCTTTTGTAGCGTGGAATATCATCACCTCCCTTGGCGAAAAAGATCTATATTATGCGGGGAGCGACTCGGATGTTGGAAGTGACACTCCAACGTGTGCTACATGGTCCAAGGGGATAACCCCCTTGAGGTAACTACCGAATCCGAGGTAGAAGAAAATGACATGTCATATGATGAGCTTACTTGTTTTTGTCAACAACTTTTAGAGAAATATGACATGATTAAAAAGGAAAATAAGAAAATGAAAAAGGATTTTGATTGCATGTTTAAAGAAAATGATTCTTTTAAAAATAAAGTTGCATGCATTGAAAAAGAGAATGAAATTTTGAAAAATGAGAATGTTTCCTTAATGTCTAAATTAAAATATCTTTGCGAAGGAAACACAAATTTGAAAAATAAAATCGTTTTGGTGGAAAAACAAAAGGAAGTTGCTTTTCAAGAAAACACTTCTTTAAAAAGAAAAAGAAATTGTTTCTAAAAAGAACAAGAAAAATGATTCTATATCTCATCATGCTTTACATGCCTCCATTAATCAAAATAAGATTAAAGTTTTGAAAAATAAAATACATGATTTGAGCTCAACTTTGAGCACATGTGCTTTTAATCATTCTAGATTGGAGTCCTTGTTTTCAAAGAAACAAACTCCACATATTCATGCACATTGTCCACATCATGCATATGCACATTTTGCACGCCACGATCACCCTCACACTCATATGCATCGTAGAGCGTACACTTGTACACATTGTGGCCGCAAAGGCCATTTAGCAAAGTTTTGTTTTGATAAGATGCATCATTTAAATTTTGCTAATAAGAAACATGTTTGGGTGCCTTATAAAGCTAACCCCAAGGACCCAAAAGAAAATGGGTACCAAAATCCCCACCTTCTTTATTTGATGTAGGTGCGGGCTCTCACACGACGTGAGAGGGATGGTGCCTTGGTAGTGGATGTATGGATTTGATGGACACATATTTGATGCATCGCTATCAAGGAGGTTTGGTGGGACAACCACCATGTTTTGGAGATTTGGAGTGTAGTTCTTTGGTTTGGTAACTATCTCTAAACTTCTACTTTAGTTTACATGCCTTTCATTGATGATTTCTTTAGCATGTTCATGTTTCGTGCTTCATGTGGTAATTACTTGTTTAAATTTAGTATTTGTCAAAACTTGTATTTATACGCGTACAAATAGTGACCAACAAATTAATTCATATATGTTTGCACTTCATTGTTCATTTGTACTCACTATATGTACATGTATAGGCTAGTTTTGATGATTCTCTCATTTATACATGTTTTGCCTATTTTCATGTTTTACTTCATGTATATGTATTTTGTATTCAAATCTAATAAATATACATGTATACCCCATGAGTCATTTGCCTTCATACAATTTACATTATGGACTCTTTTTATGTTTGGGATATGTATGCATATTGATTAGGATTGAATAAATCATACATATACCTAGAAGTTTGTTTTTTTTAAGATGAAAAATGAATTTTTATGATTTTCATCTTTAATTGAAAAATGAATTTACATAATTTTTGTTTTGATAAAATAATGTTTGCTTTGAGCTTTATTGACTATCTTCATGGAAAATGTTAATTATATGATTCTTGAACACTCACACTTCATTTGTTTGTCATGACTTTGTTTCATGAACACCTTTACGAGCTTTATCGATTTTGAGTGTCAACTCTTGTGTATTTGGTATAATTCATGAAAAATATATGTTTTGATTTCATGTTTTTGAAGAATCTTTAACTAGTTTTTTCAAAAATTATTTAAACTAGTTATTATTCTTCATTTGGTAGTGTTTTCACTAAAAATATTTTCAAACTCTATTTTTGAAAACCCCTACCAACGCCGTTATGGGTGGACGGATGGGCGAGTATGCCTTGCAAGTCTTATTGAAAATCATTTATCTTGTGCATATAAAGGGTGGTAGTTTATGAGATATACACTAATTTCACTTCTTAATTTCAATTGGTATCATAATTTCTTTTGGTATCACAATTGATATATTTTTGTATACTCATAATCTTGTTTATATATATATGTATGTTTTCAATCATTTTTCATACATATATATGATTTTCGTGTGCTTACTTTACAATTGGTTTACATATTTAAAGCACAAAGTTTATGCTAAGCTTAATTTAAAACTTTATTTTCAATTAGTATCTCAATTGACTTTTAAGTAAAGCTTATGTATTGTTTTTCAATTGGTATCAATATGCTTCAAATTCAAATTTGTTATAAATTTACAATTGGTATCAATATGTTTTACCTATTTGAAAATTTCAAAATTTGTAATGTTTATTTACATTTGGTATCTCAAAATTTGTTTTATTGAAGAAAATTCAAAATTTTGTTTTAATAAGAAATATTAAAAATGTTTTGATTTATATTGCCTATATGCAAGGAGAGCTTAACATCTCTTCTACATATAGATTCATGTTGAGTGTATCTTATATTAAGGAGCTTAACAACTCTTCTTCATGCGGTACACGTGTGTAGGAGGAGCTTCACATCTCCTCTTATGCATTGCATATTATGTGTTATGTGAATTAGGGCTTGTCATCCCTTCTTCATGTAATACATATATGTAGGGAAGCTAACTTAGCGTCTTCCTCTTCATGAATGTATATCGCATATAACCTTTTATTGATTTGTTTGATGTCACCCCTTTATTGATTCTTTGTTTCGAACAAAAAGGGGGAGAAAAATTTGATGATTTTGTTTTTTACTTTAACCCCTTTGTTGATGATTGACAAAAAGGGGGAGAAGTATTTGGTATATATGCATGTTTTCCTTACTTTATTCATAAAGGGGGAGAAGTATTTATGTTTATGCATATATGTTTTGTATTGCAAATAGGGAGAAAAAGGATTTGATTTGTTTATGCTTGATTAACATGTTTATCTCCATATATTTGCATACATGTTTATGAGCTTCATTGCATATTTATTTGTTTATTTGCTATGCATGAGTTAAGGGGGAGCTTCTTTGAAGCTTTACTTTAATCCATGCATATATAACTCCATGAGTTTTGTCATCATCAAAAAGGGGAGATTGTTGGCCCAAAGGCCCATCACTCTAGTTTTGATGATGATCAACTCATGTAGTTATAGTTACTAATGATCTTGTGTTTAATTAGTGACAGATTCATGATCAAGATCTTAGTAGGTGTGTAGCTTCAACAAAGGATTTAAAGTCAAGTTTTGAAGCTAGCACGGTTTGATCAAGAGCTTGTGCATCAAGATCACATCAAGTACTCAAGAGGAGTCGAGCTCGTTGGATCGTATTTGGACTAAGTCAAGAAGATGAGAAACTTCAATTGAAGACTTCATGAAGACTTGTGTCTAGGTTTGTTTTTATAAGATTTTGTTTTAGATTAAAATGTAAAGGATAGAATAGTTGGTGGATTGCTCAAGTATCTATATGCACACACACTCTTGATTTAGATGTTTTTACAAAAGAATTTTCATCTTAGAAAAGACTTTTTATTTTGGAAAAATACCGGTTTGGTTTTTGGTATTCAACTTTATATGTTTTAACCAAAACCGTATTTAGAGCTTAATGTCAAAAACATAGATATTTCACCATGTATGTGTAGTAGATCATATCCATACACACTATTCTTTAAAAGTTGTTTAAATATCTTGTTTTTGTATTTGGAGAAGTTTTGGAAAAATCAATTTTGAAAAAATACAGTTTTTGTTTTAAGCCAATATTTCCAAGTAACAAAAATAGTCCAATTTGTTTGTAACATGCCTTGATTTTGTGCAAGCACGTTTGATTATCAAAGTATAACATTGAAACTATTTTTGTAGATTTTTCGTGAATTTATGGGATTTTATTTCAATCAAAATGTCAACATTTTTATTCCTAGAATTTTGCTCCCTGGCTTCAGCTGGTCGACCGGACGGTCGACCGACGCTTGAAGTCGGTCGACCGGGTAGTCGACCGACGTGCACAGATGTGCACGCCAGTTCTGGCAGGAGGGCCGGTCGACCGTCCAGAGAGCTCTGCTCTCTGGAAAGGCCCTAGTCTACCGGGCGGTCGACCGGACATAGAGCAGTGCTCTCTGTATCCTGGCCACAGTCGACCGGCCGGTCGACCGCTGCCCCAATGGTCGGAAAAATGACCGTTGGCGGTCGACCGGACGGTCGACCGTCAGGCCACCTGGATCCCAACGGCTAGTTTTTCTAGCTCTATAAATTTGGGGGTTTGGGTGCTATTTTCTACAAGATTTTTAAGTGGTTTTTAAGCTAGTTTTTCCAACTCTTTTAAGAGGTTTTCTCCACTTGTATTAGAGCAAATATTTTCAATCAAAAGGAGAGTTTTATCAAGAGTGTTTAAAAGTGATTCTTGAGTTTTCCTCCACCATTTCCATCCTAGTTTTCTCACACAAACACTTGAGCTATCCATTGATATATTCATCCTATAGGAGTGTTATTGTGAGATTATTTTTAGGTGATCAAAGTGTTGTGATCACCAAAGACTTCTTCTTTGTTCTTTGAGGAGGCGGACAAGTGTGTTCGCGGTTGTTTCGGGTTCTTGTGTGAACTCGGTGTTTGAGGTGCGGCCTCGGCGAGCTTGTGGGCTTGCGGTGTGTACGGGACTAGAGAGTCCAAGGAGTTCAAGTGTGAACTCGCCTTGTAGGTGTTGCGGCACCGAGTGATTCGGTGGGATCGATTATAGTGGAAATCCTTCAAGGTGTTGAAGGCGGGGATGTAGAGCAAGTGTGCTCGAACCTCGAAACAAATATCCCGTGTTTGCGATTGCTCACTCTCTCTCCTTTACTTATCTTTATATCTTGCATGCTATTCTTGTCTTTATCTTTATATGCTTGATATATTGTGTGCTTAATTGTTATATGCTTGGGGATTGTTTGCTAACACTTGTATCCAACCAAGAGAGCCAACGCGGCACCTCAACTCTTATCTAGAGGAATCTTGAGGAGTTAGAGCCCTTCACGGGGAATTCGGCTACACTCTTGTGTTATACGTGTTGTTTAGTTTAAGATTTTGTGTTTGCATCATAATAGTTTTTAATTCCGCATTTAGTGACCATTAGATTAGCCATCACCTATTCACCCCCCTAGGTGATTTTTAGTATATATGTGAGGAAAATATCCCATGCATATACGCTAAGCCTAAAGTAGCCTGAACAAGCTGTATAATCATTATGGTAAATCAACATCACTGCAATATCACATATAAATATCTACACATGATAACAGATAAATAAAGAAATAGAACAAATATGAGTCCAATGCATAGAATCATGAAAGCAATGGAATAAAGAAGAGACAGAAAATACTGAGAAAAGATGATCGACTAAGAGAGAACTCCGGCTCCTCAAGATGTCTGTGATCCTCTCCCAATACGAGATCATTAATAAATAGCCACAGATCTGGATATGCAAATTCAAGGAGTCAAAACTCCTAGTATGTGTAAGAATAATCTGGAAAGTATATGTGCATATAACATGTGAGCAGAAAAAAATATATATGTACTGGAATAAGAAATGACATGAATAAAGAAAATAAACAGTAATATGAAAATAAACAGTAATGTAAATAGCATACAGTAGAGTATGTGTCCATTCAGGTATTCAATCAGGTATCTATCACGATATATATATCAGGCGGGTAGAGTCAGTCTTCTAGTAAAATAGTATCATATTCTATCAGTCCTCAATATTTAAAAAGCTTCCTATCTAAATAATCACCAAACAATTTCCTCATAATACTTTACATGAAATATACCACTCATCCACAAATATGAACTAGGCTAATCACTAGGTCCAGTCATGTCACAGTCAAAGATATACCACAAATAATCCTGTATCCGAAATGGTAAAGAATTTATAATGAAATGTAGGACAAGAATATCTCAGTAACAGGTTATTAAATCCACTATATATCCATGTGCTCTATTAATTTATATTAATCCAGCCTACACTTATTTTTAACTCAAAGTCAATCTCCACTCCAATAAGAGTCCAATAATAAATTCAAGCATCAATAGATCTAATAAATTAAAAAATGTTACCCACTGATAAAGTTAGTCACCACATTTCAGTGCTAAGATACTAAATCTGCATACACACACACACACACACACACACACACACACACACACACACACATCAACAATATATCAATGTCATTCTCCATCACCAGATCCAGTCTCACCTTAATATAGTCCACTGATCCAATGTATCAATGAAGCAATCTCATTAATTATTCCTTAAATTCTCATATGGTTATTACTAATAAGAAAGATCAAGACTAATACTCATCTGCCTAGAATAATGGAACGAATTGATAATAATGTTGGTAACAGAGTAACGATATATCAATAATATAAATATTATCAGAGCATCACAATGTAACAATAGTGACTGGCATGAACAGAAGAATGTAGAATAATATACACAAGCGCATGAAACATTAAGATAAAACGCTAAAATTGAAATAAACTAATAAACAAACACTCACATGATATGGCTCGATTTTAGGACCGAATCACCGTCTGGCCTTCACTGCACATACGGATCTCCGGATCATCCCATGGGTCAATTTTTGATTCACCAGTGTATCGAGTCGATAACGAACATAAATCTAGAACAGGTATGGAACTTCTGTTATCAGGTTCAAAGCGCACAAACAAATCTGCATCGCTGTAGCATATAACCAAACACATATAGTCACAATTACACATAAATACACATGTACACACCCATACACACACACACACACACACGAGTATATACATACATACACATAATCATTGATTGGTCGCTAATATTGCACATTCTTTATCATATTCTCATCTTATTAAAAAATAAACTCTGCTTTTTCCTAATTATTGTTTAATTTATTTGCAGGCCCATTCCTAAAGGAAAGGGAAGAGAAATGAGCCCAAAAGCCCATCAAATTTTGATTTAAATCAAAATTAATTTGAAGTCAGTAAATTAGAGCAGATCAGGTCGGTTCAGATCGGTTGAAAATCAGTTAGAACAAATCCCTACAAATCAATCGGTTGAAGCCAAAGATCAAAGGCCATTTCATCAAAATCTCGAACTTAAACTGCAAATCCAGCTGAAGATAAAAGCATATCGCGAAGCCAGGGAGTTCCACCAATAGGGTGTGGCCACCTTACCACACCCTAGCCGTGGAAACGCGGCCAAAGCCGCGTTTTCGTAGCTCTGTTAAGGAGTCAGGGGAGCATTTTCTCCCCCTATCATTGTACACTCTCATAGGTTGGGTTTTGCCTATAAATACTGGGATTTTCAGAGCGTACAAGGGGCGATCATGCAGAGATAGGATTTAGTCCACTTTTTTATTTTTTAGTGTAGGTTTTTGTTTTTCTTTTCATGTAATTTTTAGTTTTAATTTATGTAAATCAGAGGAGATCAGAGTTTCATAGGAGAATGAGAATGAAACTTGTGCTGAGAGTGACCCGGTGTAAGTTGTTCTTCTTTTTTCTTATTGTTATAAAATCAAATCTGTAGTTCTCCTTTTGTATGTACTTTGTTTTTGTGTTCTTCTTCTTCTTCTCTACTTCTTTTGGTACCAATTGCTATCCAAGTGAGTCTCAAAGCATCGAAAGAGCCTTGCCTTTGTGAGTGCCACCGATAGCTCATGACGATGGATCTTTAGTTTCATTCTGTATCACTTCATACTTGCAAATGTCTTGATGATATAATATGGAGGAGACGGGAATCAACTCTTATGGGCTATACGTTGATTGCCTCACTTCAAGGTAACATCATTATAAAATATTCAAGGTAAGCATTTGGCCAAAGGAGGTAAAACCTCAATCAAATTTTGGCGCCATTGCCGGGGAGCGACGGTAAGTTATTCTCTTTTTAGATTTAAATTTGATTAACTTTATTTTTTATTCTCAGTATACAGGTTTGACAACAAGAAATTTTTTTGCTGCAGTGGACATATAAGTAGCCTTGAACTCTGCTAAAAAAAAGCATAGCCAAGAAACCCTCAGATTTGCAACATTCCTGTGGCAATCTGAGTGAACTACTAACTTGTATTTTTTGCAGGTTGGCCATAGTGCAAAGCTTAATATCTATAGCTATCCATTTCCATGTTTGTCTCACTGTATTTACTTTCTAACCTCAACAGTAAAATGATTTTTGTTAAATGCTAAAAATATTTTTGACTTTGTATTTAGGCACGCATCTAATTCGTTTACATTTTACATTACTGTTGAGGAGTGCTCGAGCAAAAAGTATGTTTGCATGGCATATAGTTTAGGAAACATTATTGAGTGTTTATTTGCTTATTGAATGTTACTTTTCTTTATCCTGCACACTTTGCACAATAAATCTTAAGGGCTTGTCCTATAAACAAGATAAGGTGGGGAAGTCATTACCCTCTCTTAATCCACAAACAATCTCCTCACTCACTAACCCAAGCCTAACTAAAACTGAGTAGACATTGGCCCTAAGGACATCTTGGACTCAATTAGGAGATTATCCTAAGGGGGAAGGTGTTAGAATTTGACTCCTGCCAAATCAGTGTTTAAGGAAAGGGATTGAGGAGCAAAACCCAAAGGCTAGTAGTTTGGCTTAATTAGGTCCGTCGCTTTTGCGCGGATACCTCCCACCAATCTTTCCCTGACCTGGCTGATTAGCTTGTAGTCAAAGTCTGCATTATACTCTCGTGGACAGTCTAGCCAGTTAGGAGTCGTTTAGGTCAAAGGTCTACCCTAACTTAGTTTAGAAATTTTTTTCTTTGTTTGCTTATTTGTTTGTGTTTTATTGTGTGATATGACTTATAACAATAATTTTTTCAATTTTAATGGTAATCCTATTACACCCCAACCTATTTTTTAGATATTACAAATCCGGCATATCATAACTTTAACCAACCTAGTGTGCCGGATTGGTCTTATCCGAATCAATATAATCCATGCCCCCAATCTTATAACCATAATTTTTAGAATAATTTCAACTCTTTACAGAGTCAATGGGGATTCACCTCCCCCGAGTTCAATTTTTAACCAACTTGTCCTCCTTATCCACCTTGTCCATAATATTTTCAAGATTCATACTCTGTTCCACCAGTCCAAAATAGAAAACCATCAATTTTGGAAATGAGTATGCGTGAGTCCAAACAACAATCACAAAATCTGATGGACTCACGATTTCACCACCAATTCTAAAATTGTTGGCCCAAAACATTACACTCTCCATTTGTTTAAGTTTTGATGATAACAAAACACATAGAAGCTATTTGGTACTAACAAGTTATTTAGAATGAGTTTCAGTTAGTACTATTCATGATGGCCTTTCTTAGCTATTGCAAGGAATTATGATGCTAAAAGGCAAATGGCGCAAGAGGACGGTTTCATAGAAGAGAAGGCTCTAGCTTGGTATAACGCGGCTCAGAGATTTCATTTCACAGTTTTTATATTTTTAATTTGTTAAAGGATAGTGTGTAGTGTTGAAGCTCAATATTCCCCACACACAAGTTTTTGCACATGATTTCTCTAAAGAGTATTTCTCCTATATACAAAATATTTTAATACTTACAAACTCCATTTTGTATTGTATACCAAGTCTTGATCAAAATTGATCTAAAAATTATCAAGATCTTCAAAACTATTTTCAAAAAGACTGTTTTTGGCCTGTTGCGGTCGACCGGACGGTCGACTGGCTCTGTTTCAGGTCAGAACGGTCGACCGGGCGGTCGACCGGGCTTCTGACTGTTTGGGTGCCTGCATGTGTGCACGTCTCCCGGTCGACCGGGCGGTCGACCGGACCCCATGTCGGTCGACCGAGATTCGGCCGACTGAAAGCACCTAAGTCTCTATTTGGGATGGTCGACCGGGCGGTCGACCGTGGGCTGGCAACGGCTAAAATTTTTGAAAACTCGGTCGACCGGCCGGTCGACCGTGAGCTTGATTTCAGCCCTAATGGCTAGTTTATTAAACACGTTTTAAAACGTGGTTTTCTTCTCTAAACGAATTTGAGGGCTGGATTTGGGTTTAATCTTTCCTAATTATTCATTATAACAGTTTACTCTTTAATCCCTACCTTTATCCTATAAATAGGGTTGATTAAGGTTGAGGTGATTACAACAATCCTTTGCAAAAGAAATCAAGTTTAAGTCTTTCAAAAGAAGTTTTTGCTCTCAGTTTTTGTGCTCAAAATTCTCTCTTATTACTGAAGTTTTTAATTCAAAACTCTCTTCAACTTTATTTTCTTTTTCACTTACAAAACTTGAGCCTCAATCCTATACATTATTCTCTAGGGTTTTTGTAAGGGAAAAGGTTTTTCAAAAGAGAGTTTGTGGTCTTTTGATCACCAAGATATCATTGTATTTGTAGCTCCACTACCTCTGGACTAGAGGAGTGTGATTGAGGAATTGGGTACTCCCTTGTGGTTGTAATTCTTTGTGAAAGTTATAGTGGTTAGAAATCCTTCTGGGTAAAGGCGGGGACGTAGAGCTGGGTGCTCGAACCTCGAAACAAATCTCTATGTTTGCGATTGGTTTATTTGTGTCGTTTACTTGCTTTATATTCATTGCTATATTGTCGATCAATACTCATACAACAAGATTGCATTGCGCACCTCAAACTCTTATCTAGAGGAATCACGAGGAAGGAGTTCAGAGCCCTTCACGGAGTATTCGGCTTCTAGTCTTGTTTCGGGTGATCGTTGCATCATAACATTTTTAATTTGTGCATTGATTAGCATTATTACCTATTCACCCCCTCTAGGTGATTTCAATTGGTATTAGAGCTAGGACTCTAGTTTTTGGCTTCACATCCGTAGAGAGATCCTAAAATTTGCTAATCACTATTTACATATCTTCATTCTTCACTAGTAAAGATGGCCGGTAACATTAAGACCCCTCCCAAATTTGATGGACTTAACTTTTTCATGTGGAAAGTTAGGATGACTATTTTTCTATAATCTCTAGGTAGTCTAGTTGCTAAGTCCTTGATCAAGCCCTATAGTAGACCCGAAAGTGAGGAGAACACTTGGTCTGAACTCACCTTCAAGGAATTTGATGCTAATTCTAAGGCTCAAAATGCCCTACTGTTAGCTTTGAATGAGGATGATCTAACACGGGTTATCCATTGCAAATCCGCCTATGAGATTTGGCAACACTTATTGGTTACTCATGAGGGAACATCACAAGTCAAGAGAGCTAAAATAGATCTCTTGCGTTCCCAATATGAAAGCTTTAAAATACTAGAAGATGAATCCATTGATGATATGATTATAAAGTTTACTAAGATTATAAATGCTCTTTCTTCTCTAGGTGATGATATAAGTAATAACCAAAAGGTGCGTAAAGTGATTCGTGCTCTTCCTTCGTCAAGGGAAATCAAAGTTACCACCTTGAAGGAGTTGAATGACAAAGACGAGATTGAACTCATAAGTCTTATCGAAAATCTAAAGACTCATGAGATGGAGAAGAAGGCTAGAGAAGAAGTGATACCTCAAAAGAAAAAGACCATAGCTTTCAAGTCTTCATCTACCAACTACGATGATGAAGAAGATAATGAAGAGCTATCTCTCCTTGTGAGAAATGTAAAGAGAATGTACCGCAAGAATAAGTTCAACTATAGAAAGCATGGGAAGGGAAGGAGGAGAAAAGGATTATATGCTACAACTATAAGAAACCCGGACACATCATGGCCGATTGTCCCGATTTCAAGAAAAAGATGACCTCCTCCTTGAAGCAAATGAGGCCGGTTAAAAAGAAGGTATACAAAGCCACTTGGGATTCGAAAAGTGAATCCGAAAATGAAGTCGACACGGCAAATATGTGTTTCATGGCAAACACACCCAAGGTAACTACTCAACCACTTGATGATGAAAATGAAATAAGTAGAGAAATGTTAGTACATACTTTTGTTGAACTTTCTGAAAGTTTTGATGATAAAAAGGTAGAATGTTCAAAATTGAAAAAGGAAATTGAGATGCTTAAAAATCAACGTGCAATTTCTTCAAAAGAAAAGGATGAACATTCTTCCAATCTTATTTCAACAAAAAGAGAGTTTGATGCTTATAGAGTTGCTTGTAAACTTAAATTTTCAAAAATTGATGAAAATGAATTATCCTTGTTAAAAACTAAAATCAATGATTTTAGAAATGTTTTAAAAGAATATGCTTTTAACACAACTAAATTAGAAGAAATGTTTTCAAAGAAGCATATGCACACTCCACATGCTAAAAATGATAAAACAACTCATGCTAAAAATTCTCATGCTCATCATGCCAACGCATCACATGTCACTCATGTTAAAACTACTCATGCTCACAATTCACATGTTCGAAAGCCACATGCTCATTATGCATTTAAATAAGGAAGAATTTATAGATGCACTTATTGTGACTGGAATGGCCATTTAGCTAAATTTTGCTATAATCATATAAATAGGACAAATAAACTTGTGTGGGTTCAGGACACTAACTCTTTAGGACCCAAGAAAATATGGGTACCAAAATCAAGTCTTAAATTATTTGATGTAGGTACACACCAAGGCTCCAAGACGTAAGGAGCGGTGGTACCTTGATAGTGGTTGTTCAAGGCATATGACATGGGACATCAATAATTTTACAACCCTATCAAGGTACGTTGAAGGTGGCACCGTCACCTTCGGAGATGACTCCAAGGGCATCATCTTCGGTATAGGTAACATTAAGATTGGTGCATCTCCTTTAATAGAAAATGTTGTTCTTGTTGATGGGCTTAGACATAACTTGCTTAGCATTAGTCAACTATGTGATCGTGGTCTCAAAGTTGTGTTTGATGAATCTTCTTGCAAAATTTTTGATTGTAAAACCAATGATTGTATTCTCACCGAATTTCATGAAAATAATGTCTATATTATTGACATGCTTAATTTGGATTGTTCTACTAAATGCTTGAATGCTTTTGATGAGATTTCATGGCTTTGGCATAGAAGATTAGGACATGCATCTTTTGATAACCTTGCAAGAATTAATTCTAAGGAATTGGTGAAGGGTATTCCTTATTTGAAGTTTGAAAAAGACCGCATTTGTGGTGCTACCAACTTGGGAAACAAACCAAGTCTTCTTTCAAACCAATCAAGGATATCATGTCAATTAGGCCAATAGAATTGATTAACATGGATCTTTTTGGACCAACTAAAACTAAAAGCTTAAATGGAAGTAGATATGTTTTTGTTTTAGTTGATGATTTTTCTCGTTTCACTTGGATTTTCTTTTTGGAGCATAAAGATCAAACTTTTTCGCATTTTAAGATTTTTCGAAAAAGGGTTGAAAAAGAAAAAGGATTTTCGATTTTAAGGATAAGAAGTGATAGAGGTGGTGAGTTTGTTAACCAACTCTTCATGACTTATTGTGATGAAAAGGGAATTAAGCATGAAATGTCATGTCCTAGAACTCCACAACAAAATGGAGTAGTCGAAAGGAAGAATAAAACTCTTCAAG
The DNA here is from genome assembly GCA_038442645.1 of Agave tequilana. NCBI lineage: Eukaryota > Viridiplantae > Streptophyta > Magnoliopsida > Asparagales > Asparagaceae > Agave > Agave tequilana. Next base: position 81,160 of record JAVJIF010033347.1, on the reverse strand, counting down.
AAATGGTTAGGATTATGATAAGTGAATATGGGCCCCCTCAATACTTATGGGCCGAGGCCGTAAACACCGCATGCTACATATCAAACCGTATTTATTTGTGTAAAAATACTTTCAAAACCTCTTTTGAAATTTATCATTTAAGAAAACCAAATATTTCATACTTTAAAGTTTTTGGATGCAAGTGTTTTATTTTGAATACTAAAGATAATTTGGGTAAATTTGATGCTAAGGCTTATGAAGCAATATTTGTTGGATATTCTAGTACTAGCAAAGCTTATAGAGTATTCAATAAATCTTCTCATACTATTGAAGAATCTATGCATGTTAAATTTGAAGAATCTAATAGTATTGTTGAGAATGTTGTAGAGATTGACTCATTAGGTGAGGACATGGAGAAAATATCCTTGAAGGACTCACCCATTCAAGAAGAAAAGCAAGAACCCATTGGTAAAGTTCAAAAGGATGAAGTGGAAAACTCTCAACCACTTCCTAAAGATTGGAGATACGCTACAAATCATCCCAAAGATCTAATCATAGGTGATGTATCAAAAGGGGTAACTACTCGCTCCAAACTCCATGAATTGTGTGATAATTTTGCATTCATATCTCATTTTGAACCCAAAAACATCCTCGAAGCCGAGGGTGACTCATATTGGTTGCTAGCTATGCAAGAAGAGCTCAATCAATTTGAGCGCAACCAAGTTTGGCACCTTATTCCTAGACCCCACGATAGACCAATAATTGGTACTAAGTGAATTTTTAGGAATAAGTTAGAAGAGTCAGGAAATGTTATTAGGAATAAGGCTAGGTTAGTGGCCCAAGGTTACACTCAAGTTAAAGGAATCGACTTTGAGGAGACCTTAGCATCAGTAGCACGGCTTGAAGCCATACGGATCACACTAGTTTATGCATCTTTTAAAAATTTTAAACTTTTTCAAATGAATGTAAAAAGTGCATTTTTAAATGGTTTTATTAATGAGGAAGTTTATGTTGAACAACCTCCCAGTTTTGTAGATCATGTTCATCCTAATTTTGTTTTCAAACTTGATAAAGCATTGTATGATTTAAAACAAGCTCCAAGAGCTTGGTATGAAAGGCTTTCTAGTTTTCTTCTTTCAAATGATTTTGTTAAAGGCAAAGTAGACACCACATTATTTATTAAACATGTTGATAGTGACATTCTTATAGTTCAAATATATGTTGATGATATAATTTTTGATTCTACTAATGAGTTACTTTGCAAGGAGTTTGAACAATGCATGCAATGTGAATTTGAGATGTCATTAATAGGTGAATTGAACTATTTTCTTGGACTCCAAATCAAGCAAATGCGTGATGGGATATTCATATGTCAAGCCAAGTACTCCAAGAAACTCATCCAGAAATTTGGGTTTGAAGACTCAAAAATTTGCAACACTCCCATGGCCACCACCACCAAGCTTGATAAGGATGACCAAGGTAAGTGTGTTGATATAAAATTATATAGAAGCATGATTGATAGCTTGTTGTATTTAACGGATAGTAGGCCGGATATTATGTTTAGTGTGTGTCTTTGTGCTAGATTCCAATCGTGTCCCAAAGAATCTCATTTAATTGCGGTAAAACGCATTATTCGTTATATTAAGGGCACTATTGGAATGGGTCTATGGTATCCGAAAATCGGAGATTTCTCAATGACGAGTTTTTCGGATGCCGACTATGTGGGTTGTAGAGTGGATAGGAAGAGTACTAGTGGAACATGTCAATTTCTTGGTAATTGTCTTGTTTCATGGTCTTTCAAGAAACAAATTCGGTAGCCCTCTCAACCGCCGAAGCGGAGTATGTTGCGGCGGGGGCTTGTTGTGCACAAGTCCTTTGGATGAAACATACTCTCCTTGATTATGATTTGCATTATGACATATAAAAATATTTTGTGATAATACTAGTACTATTCATATGATTAAGAATGCAAATCAACATAGTAAGACCAAGCACATTGAGATTCAGTATCACTTCCTTAGAGATCATTTTGAGAAAGGTGATATTGAGATTGATTATGTTTCTTTCGATTTTCAACTTGCCGATATTTTCACTAAACCACTTGATTATAATAGATTTTCTTTTATATATGGTGAACTTAATGTTTGTGTTGTTGAATAAGGAAGTTTTCTTGCTAATTTATCCCTTTTTGAAGTATGACAAAAAAGGGGAGAAATATGTGTTATGGTTTTGTGTTTTATTGATTTTTGATTTTCTTTAATTCAAAAAAAATTCTCTCATAATAAATTATTTTATACTTGTTTAATATAGCATTATTTGAGGGAGAGTTTTTACCTCCCTTTTATATCTCTTGTGTTATAGCCTATATGTTTTGTCATCATCAAAAAGGGAGAGATTATTGGCCCAAAAGGTTACACTCTCCATTTGTTTAAGTTTTGATGATAACAAAACATATAGAAGCTATTTGGTACTAACAAGTTGTTTAGAATGAGTTTCAGGTTAGTAATATTCATGATGGCCTTTCTTAGCTATTGCAAGGAATTATGATGCTAAAAGGCAAATGGCGCAAGAGGACGTTTTCATAGAAGAGAAGGCTCTAGCTTGGTGTAATGCGGCTCAGAGACTTCATTTCACAGTTTTTATATTTTATTTTGTTAAAGGATAGTGTGTAGTGTTGAAGCTCAATATTCCCCACACACAAGTTTTGCACATGATTTCTCTAAAGAGTATTTCTCCTATATACAAAATATTTTAATACTTACAAACTCCATTTTGTATTGTATACCAAGTCTTGATAAAAATTGATTTGAAAATTATCAAGATCTTCAAAACTATTTTCAAAAAGACTGTTTTTGGCCTGTTGCGGTCGACCGGACGGTCGACCGGCTCTGTTTCAGGTCAGAACGGTCGACCGGGCTTCTAACTGCTTGGGTGCGTGCATGTGTGCACGTCTCCCGGCCGACCGGGCGGTCGACCGGACCCCATGCCGGTCGACCGAGATTCGGCCGACTGAAAGCACCTAAGTCTCTATTTGGGACGGTCGACCGGGCGGTCGACCGTGGGCTGGCAACGGCTAAATTTTTTGAAAACCCGGTCGACCGTGAGCTTGATTTCAGCCCTAACGGCTAGTTTATTAAACACCTTTTAAAAGGTGGTTTTCTTCTCTAAATGAATTTGAGGGCTGGATTTGGGTTTAATCTTTCCTAATTATTCATTATAACAGTTTACTCTTTAATCCCTACTTTTATCCTATAAATAGGGTTGATTAGGGTTGAGGTGATTTCAATAATCCTTTGCAAAAGAAATCAAGTTTAAGTCTTTCAAAAGAAGTTTTTGTGCTCAAAATTCTCTCTTATTACTGAAGTTTTTGATTCAAAACTCTCTTCCACTTTATTTTCTTTTTCACTTACAAAACTTGAGCTTCAATCCTATACATTATTCTCTAGGGTTTTTGTAATGGAAAAGGTTTTTTAAAAGAGAGTTTGTGGTCTTTTGATCACCAAGATATCATTGTATTTGTGGCTCCACTACCTCTGGACTAGAGGAGTGTGATTGAGGAGTTGGTTACTCCCTTGTGGTTGTAATTCTTTGTGAAAGTTATAGTGGATAGAAATCCTTCTGGGTGAAGGCGGGGACGTAGAGCTGGGTGCTCGAACCTCGAAACAAATCTCTGTGTTTGCGATTGGTTTATTTGTGTCGTTTACTTGCTTTATATTCATTACTATATTGTCGATCAATACTCATACAACAAGATTGCATTGCGCACCTCAAACTCTTATCGAGAGGAATCACGAGGAAGGAGTTCAGAGCCCTTCACGGGGTATTCGGCTTCTAGTCTTGTTTCAGGTGATTGTTGCTTCATAACATTTTTAATTTATGCATTGATTAGCATTATCACCTATTCACTCCCCCTAGGTGATTTCAATTGGCATAAGAGCTAGGACTCTAGTTTTTAGCTTCACATCCTTAGAGAGATCCTAAAATTTGCTAATCACTATTTGCATATCTTCATTCTTCACTAGTAAAGATGGCCGGTAACATTAAGACCCCTCACAAATTTGATGGACTCAACTTTCCCATATGGAAAGTTAGGATGACTATTTTTCTACAATCTCTAGGTAGTCTAGTTGCTAAGTCCTTGAGCAAGCCCTATAGTAGACCCGAAAGTGAGGAGGACACTTGGTCCAAACTCACCTTCAAGGAATTTGATGCTAATTCTAAGGCTCAAAATGCCCTACTGTTAGCTTTGAATGAGGATGATTTAACACGGGTTATCCATTGCAAATCCGCCTATGAGATTTGGCAACGCTTATTGGTCGCTTATGAGGGAACATCACAAGTCAAGAGAGCTAAAATAGATCTCTTGCGTTTCCAATATGAAAGTTTTAAAATGCTAGAAGATGAATCCATTGATGATATGATTACAAAGTTTATTATGATTACAAATGCTCTTTCTTCTCTAGGTGATGATATAAGCAACGATCAAAAGGTGCGTAAAGTGATTCGTGTTCTTCCTTCGTCATGGTAAATCAAAGCTACCACCTTGAAAGAGTTGAATGACAAAGACGAGATAGAGCTCATAAGTCTTATCGGAAATCTAAAGAATCATGAGATAGAGAAGGCTAGAGAAGAAGCCGACCATAGCTTTCATGTCTTCATCTACCAACTACGATGATGAAGAAGATGAAGAAGATGATGAAGAGCTATCTCTCCTTGTGAGAAATGTAAAGAGAATGTACCGCAAGAATAAGTTCAACTATAGAAAGCGATGGGAAGGGAAGGAGGAGAAAAGGATCATATGCTATAACTGTCAGAAACTCGGACACATCATGGCCGATTGTCCCGATTTCAAGAAAAAGATGACCTCCTCCTTGAAGCAAAAGAGGCCGGTTGAAAAGAAGGTATACAAAGCCACTTGGGATTCGGAAAGTGAATCCGAAGATGAAGTCGACACGACAAATATGTGTTTCATGGCAAACACACCCAAGGTAACTACTCAACCACTTGATGATGAAAATGAAATAAGTAGAGAAATGTTAGTACATGCTTTTGTTGAACTTTCTGAAAGTTTTGATGATAAAAAGGTAGAATGTTCAAAATTGAAAAAGGAAATTGAGATGCTTAAAAATCAACTTGCAATTTCTTTAAAAGAAAAGGATAAACTTTCTTCCAATCTTATTTCAACAAAAAGAGAGTTTGATGCTTATAGAGTTGCTTGTAAAGCTAAATTTCCAAAAATTGATGAAAATGAATTATCCTTGTTAAAAACTAAAATCAATGATTTTGAAAATGTTTTAAAAGAATGTGCTTTTAACACTACTAAATTAGAAGAAATGTTTTTAAAGAAGCATATGCACACTCCACATGCTAAAAATGATAAAATAACTCATGCTAAAAATTCTCATGCTCATCATGCCCCACATCACATGTCACTTATGTTAAAACTACTCATGCTCACAATTCACATGTTCGTAAGCCACATGCTCATTATGCATTTAAATATGGAAGAATTTATAGATGCACTTAATGTGGCCGGAATGGCTATTTAGCTAAATTTTGCTATGATCATATAAATAGGACAAATAATCTTGTGTGGGTTTAGGACACTAACTCTTTAGGACCCAAGAAAATATGGGTACCAAAATCAAGTCTTAAATTATTTGATGTAGGTACATACCAAGGCTCCAAGACGTAAGGAGCGGTGGTACCTTGATAGTGGTTGTTCAAGGCATATGACATGGGACATCAATAATTTTACAACCCTATCAAGGTACGTTGAAGGTGGCACCGTCACCTTCGGAGATGACTCCAAGGGCATCATCTTCGGTATAGGTAACATTAAGATTGGTGCATCTCCTTTAATAGAAAATGTTGTTCTTGTTGATGGGCTAAAACATAACTTGCTTAGCATTAGTCAACTATGTGATCGTGGTCTCAAAGTTGTGTTTGATGAATCTTCTTGCAAAATTTTTGATTGTAAAACCAATGATTGTATTCTCACCGGATTTCATGAAAATAATGTCTATATTGTTGACATGCTTAATTTGGATTGTTCTACTAAATGCTTGAATGCTTTTGATGAGATTTCATGGCTTTGGCATAGAAGATTAGGACATGCATCTCTTCATCACCTTGCTAGAATTAATTCTAAGGAATTGGTGAAGGGTATTCCTTATTTGAAGCTTGAAAAAGACCGCATTTGTGGTGCTGCCAACTTGGGAAACAAACCAAGTCTTCTTTCAAACCAATCAAGGATATCATGTCAACTAGGCCATTAGAATTGATTAACATGGATCTTTTTGGACCAACTAAAACTAAAAGCTTAAATGGAAGTAGATATGTTTTTATTTTAGTTGATGATTTTTCTCGTTTCACTTGGGTTTTCTTTTTGGAGCATAAAGATCAAACTTTTTCGCATTTTAAGATTTTTCGAAAAAGGGTTGAAAAAGAAAAAGGATTTTCGATTTTAAGGATAAGAAGAGATAGAGGTGGTGAGTTTGTTAACCAACTCTTCATGACTTATTGTGATGAAAAGGGAATTAAGCATGAAATGTCATGTCCTAGAACTCCACAACAAAATGGAGTAGTCGAATGGAAGAATAAAACTCTTCAAGAAATGGCTAGGATTATGATAAGTGAATATGGGCCCCCTCAATACTTATGGGCCGAGGCTGTAAACACCGCATGCTACATATCAAACCGTATTTATTTGTGTAAAAATACTTTCAAAACCTCTTTTGAAATTTATCATTTAAGAAAACCAAATATTTCATACTTTAAAGTTTTTGGATGCAAGTGTTTTATTTTGAATACTAAAGATAATTTGGGTAAATTTGATGCTAAGGCTTATGAAGCAATATTTGTTGGATATTTTAGTACTAGCAAAGCTTATAGAGTATTCAATAAATCTTCTCATGCTATTGAAGAATCTATGCATGTTAAATTTGAAGAATCTAATACTACTGTTGAGAATGTTGTAGAGATTGACTCATTAGGTGAGGACATGGAGAAAATATCCTTGAAGGACTCACCCATTCAAGAAGAAAAGCAAGAACCCATTGGTGAAGTTCAAAAGGATGAAGTGAAAAACTCTCAACCACTTCCTAAAGATTGGAGATACGCTACAAATCATCCCAAAGATCTCATTATAGGTGATGTATCGAAAGGGGTAACTACTCGCTCCAAACTCCATAAATTGTGTGGTAATTTTGCATTCATATCTCATTTTGAACCCAAAAACATCCTCAAAGCCAAGGGTGACTTATATTGGTTGCTAGCTATGCAAGAAGAGCTCAATCAATTTGAGCGCAACCAAGTTTGGCACCTTGTTTCTAGACCCCACGATAGACCAATAATTGGTACTAAGTGGATTTTTAGGAACAAGTTAGATGAGTCAGGAAATGTTATTAGGAATAAGGTTAGGTTAGTGGCCCAAGGTTATACTCAAGTTGAAGGAATCGACTTTGAGGAGACCTTTGCACCCGTAGCACGGCTTGAAACCATACGGATCACACTAGCTTATGCATCTTTTAAAAATTTTAAATTTTTTCAAATGGATGTAAAAAGTGCATTTTTAAATGGTTTTATTGATGAGGAAGTTTATGTTGAACAACCTCCCGGTTTTGTAGATCATGTTCATCCTAATTTTGTTTTCAAACTTGATAAAGCATTATATGGTTTAAAACAAGCTCCAAGAGCTTGGTATGAAAGGCTTTCTACTTTTCTTCTTTCAAATGATTTTGTTAAAGGCAAAGTAGACACCACATTATTTATTAAACATGTTGATAGTGACATTCTTATAGTTCAAATATATGTTGATGATATAATTTTTGGTTCTACTAATGAGTTACTTTGCAAGGAGTTTGAACAATGCATGCAACGTGAATTTGATATGTCATTAATGGGTGAATTGAACTATTTTCTTGGACTCCAAATCAAGCAAATGCGTGATGGGTATTCATATGTCAAGCCAATTACTCCAAGGAACTCATCAAGAAATTTGGGCTTGAAGACTCAAAAATTTGCAACACTCTCATGGCCGCCACCACCAAGCTTGATAAGGATGACCAAGGTAAGTGTGTTGATATAAAATTATATAGAAGCATGATTGGTAGCTTGTTGTATTTAACGGCTAGTAAGCCGAATATTATGTTTAGTGTGTGTGTCTTTGTGCTAGATTCCAATCGTGTCCCAAAGAATCTCATTTAATTGCGGTAAAACGCATTATTCGTTATATTAAGGGCACTATTAGAATGGGTCTATGGTATCCGAAAATCGGAGATTTCTCAATGACGAGTTTTTCGGATGCCGACTATGCGGGTTGTAGAGTGGATAGGAAGAGTACTAGTGGAACATGTCAATTTCTTGGTAATTGTCTTGTTTCATGGTCTTCCAAGAAAAAAAATTCGGTGGCCCTCTCAACCGCCGAGGCGGAGTATGTTGCGGCGGGGGCTTGTTGTGCACAAGTCCTTTGGATGAAACATACTCTCCTTGATTATGATTTCCATTATGACCATATAAAAATATTTTGTGATAATACTAGTACTATTCATATGTTAAGAATGCAAATCAACATAGTAAGACCAAGCACATTAAGATTCAGTATAACTTCCTTAGAGATCATTTTGAGAAAGGTGATATTGAGATTGATTATGTTTCTTTCGATTTTCAACTTGCCGATATTTTCACTAAACCACTTGACTATAATAGATTTTCTTTTATATATGGTGAACTTAATGTTTGTGTTGTTGAATAAGGAAGTTTTCTTGCTAATTTATCCCTTTTTGAAATATGACAAAAAGGGGGAGAAATACGTGTTTTGGTTTTGTGTTTTATTGATTATTGATTTTCTTTAATTCAAAAAAAAATCCTCTCATAATAAATTGTTTTATACTTGTTTAATATAGCATTATTTGAGGGAGAGTTTTTACCTCCCTTTTATATCTCTTGTGTTATAGCCTATATGTTTTGTCATCATCAAAAAGGGGGAGATTGTTGGCCCAAAAGGTTACACTCTCCATTTGTTTAAGTTTTGATGATAATAAAACACATAGAAGCTATTTGGTACTAACAAGTTGTTTAGAATGAGTTTCAGGTTAGTACTATTCATGATAGCCTTTCTTATCTATTGCAAGGAATTATGATGCTAAAAGGCAAATGGCGCAAGAGGACGTTTTCATAGAAGAGAAGGCTCTTGCATGGTGTAACGCGGCTCAGAGACTTCATTTCACAGTTTTTATATTTTGTTAAAGGATAGTGTGTAGTGTTGAAGCTCAATATTTCCCACACACAAGTTTTTGCACATGATTTCTCTAAAGAGTATTTCTTCTATATACAAAATATTTTAATACTTACAAACTCCATTTTGTATTATATACCAAGTCTTGATCAAAATTGATTTGAAAATTATCAAGATCTTCAAAACTATTTTCAAAAAGACTGTTTTTGGCATGTTGCGGTCGACCGGCTCTGTTTCAGGTCAGAACGGTCGACCGGGCGGTCGACCGGGCTTCTGACTGTTTGGGTGCGTGCATGTGTGCACGTCTCCCGGTCGACCGGCGGTCGACCGGACCCCATGTCGGTCGACCGAGATTCGGCCGACTGAAAGCACCTAAGTCTCTGTTTGGGACGGTCGACCGGGCAGTCGACCGTGAGCTGGCAACGTCTAAAATTTTTGAAAACCCGATCGATCGGCCGGTCAACCGTGAGCTTGATTTCAGCCCTAACGGCTAGTTTATTAAACACATTTTAAAACGTGATTTTTTGCTCTAAACGAATTTGAGGGCTGGATTTGGGTTTAATCTTTCCTAATTATTCATTATAACAGTTTACTCTTTAATCCCTACCTTTATCCTATAAATAGGGTTGATTAGGGTTGAGGTGATTACAACAATCCTTTGCAAAAGAAATCAGTTTAAGTCTTTCAAAAGAAGTTTTTACTCTTAGTTTTTGTGCTCAAAATTCTCTCTTATTACTGAAGTTTTTGATTCAAAACTCTCTTCAATTTTATTTTCTTTTTCACTTACAAAACTTGAGCTTCAATCCTATACATTATTCTCTAGGGTTTTTGTAAGGGAAAAGGTTTTTCAAAAGAGAGTTTGTGGTCTTTTGATCACCAAGATATCATTGTATTTGTGGCTCCACTACCTCTGGACTAGAGGAGTGTGATTGAGGGGTTGGGTACTCCCTTGTGGTTGTAATTCTTTGTGAAAGTTATAGTGGTTAGAAATCCTTCTGGGTGAAGGCGGGGACGTAGAGCTGGGTGCTCGAACCTCGAAACAAATCTCTGTGTTTGCGATTGGTTTATTTGTGTCATTTACTTGCTTTATATTCATTGCTATATTGTCGATCAATACTCATACAATAAGATTGCATTGCGCACCTCAAACTCTTATCTAGAGGAATCACAAGGAAGGAGTTCAGAGCCCTTTACGGGGTATTCGGCTTCTAGTCTTGTTTCGGGTGATCGTTGCATCATAATATTTTTAATTTTTTGCATTGATTAGCATTATCACCTATTCACCCCCCTCTAGGTGATTTCTAACGCTTCATCTTTTCAAGACCAATCACAACAAAACGATGAACCAATCAACTATGAAAAGATGCTTGAAGCCATGACTCAGGCTCAGAACGCTCGTAATCATGACAAATATATGATGGTCCAAACTCCACGTTCTCACCATTTGACCATTTCTGATGTCGCTAACCATTCTGTTAGAGCCGAAGAGTCATGTTATTTTGGAAAACAAGGTTCTATTTCAGTATAATCATTTGAACTTGCCTAAACTCCAAATTTTGAAAATGACATTGACAATTTGGCAAGTTATCCCTTTCTTGAAATTGAACTTGAGAATGAATATGATCATGAACCTCAATTTAGTGATTCAATTCTACTTCCTGATTCAATTATGACTCCGGTGTCTTCACCTGATTTCAATCTTTTTCCCGAGTCAACATTGGATCCTGTGCCAATTCATAATGAAATTGAATTGACCATCTTTGATGATCATCATATTGAACTTGATCAATTTCATACTTTTGAAAGTCCCATTGACAAATTGGCAAGTTCTCATTTTTATGAAATTGAACTCAATGAGAAATGTGATCTAGATTCTCAAATTTGTGATCCAGTTAAAATTTTCGAATCAATATTGACTCCTATTTTGTTACCGACTAGAGTAATATTTTAGAGTCAGTTTTGATTCCCACACCTGTCATTCTTGAACTTGAATCACCAATATTAAGTCACATTCTATTGTGGAAAAATGAATGTGGACTTGAGTTTCAACTTCTTGATTTGGACCCACTTCCTGAACCAATCTCGACTCCTGAACCTTTACTTGACTTAAGTCACTTTTCTGAGTCGGCATTAGTTCCCGTACTTCCTAAGTCCAAGTCAATCATTCTATCTTTTCACACTCCATTTTGGGACAAGGCGGTTGACAAAATTAACTCCGAAATTAATTATGAAATTTAAAAATTAGATGGGGTTAAATTTTTTATAAAAATCGTTCATAACTACATCATTTTAGTGGGTTATTAAGAGAGATTTCTAGTGGGTTCCTCCGAACTCATGCAAAGTCGATTGGGCCGTATTTTGTAGACCAATCAGATCACCACCGGAATCACCACCTTAAGGTAGTATTTTCCTTCCCTTTCTTCTTTTTCATGCATCTATGCATTAATATATACATTGAGGACAATGCATGAGATAGGTGTGGGTGAGGGTACTAACATAACTTAGGTTTTTCCTTTTATAAAAAAAGAAATTTTTTTTAACATTTTCTTTACTTTTAAAAAACTTTTTGAAAATAGAAACAATATTTTGACATATTTTTGTAAGAAATTAAGTCAATTTTAAGGAATAGAAAATCATAATTAGGATTTCTTATACTTGGTCAAAATAAGATTATTTGTTTGACTTCTAAGGATAGGAAGAAAGTTTGTGAAATTAATTTAGTCTTGATCTTTATCTTGAAAAAATATGCACACCTTATGCACTTACACACTTAGGGTTTAAAAACAAAGATTCTTATGCCTTATAAAAAAAAGAAAAAAAAGAAAAAAATATATCTATGAAAGATGAACAAATCTAATTATTGATTAGTTAGGTGCTTTGGCCTAAGTAAGCTTTGGTATTTATACGAAAGATGATTAGATAAGTTTAAATCTATATATATATATATATATATATATATATATATATATATATATATATATATATATATATATATATATATATATAATAGTCCTCTAATTAAGCTGGGTATTTGTGCCTAATAAAGCATAAGTATTCATGCCTAAAAGTGGTTCATATAATAAAATCCTTAGTTTTGTGGCCTTGTTTGCTCGAGTCCTTAAGTCCTTGGGGTATTTTCTTACCCGGTGCCCTAAGACCGTTTGGTTTGGGAGTCACGATTAAAGGCTCGTTACATGGACAGATTAGAAAGCCTAATAGAACTAAGAAATAATACCACTAGAAATAAAATAGATTTATATATATATAAATAAATAAGGCATAAGAGTTAGAGTTAAAGAATCCTTAGTAAAAATTTTCACGGTCACAAGATGCATATGACTTAGGGTAAAGTAATAGACTAGAAGAGAAGTACAATTTGACTCCTTACTTTAATTGATAACAAATTTTTGAATAGAGACTAAGTTTAGGAATAAAAAATTCAGTTTTCCTATAAATTATAGATTACTTAAAACTTACAACAATATTTCAAATATTTTTCTTGCAAAATGTGTTTTCAAAATACTAACATTTTTCTCTTTCTTTATGGATTTTATGGGTGTAATCCACTAAAAACCCTCACGAGACAAAACTCGTCCTCTAAGAGAAACCTAGAGGTTTAACGGCTTGTTGCACAGGCTCAGTGCAATCACGAGACCTGCGAAAGTGGTCTAATAATTTTTTGTCTAGTTGTTTTGGTAGAGGACGAGCAAAAGATAGGTATGGAGGTGTAATCAGTCACTAATATTGCACATTCTTTATCATATTCTCATACTTATTATAAAATAAACTCTGCTTTTCCTAATTATTGTTTAATTTATTTGCAGGCCCATTCCTAAAGGAGAGGGAAGAGAAATGAGCCCAAAAGCCCATCAAATTCTAATTTAAATCAGAATTAATTCGAAGTCAGTAAATCAGGGCAGATCAAGTCAGTTCAGATTGGTTGAAAATTAGTTAGAACAAATTCCTACAAATCAATCGGTTGAAGCCAAAGATCAAAGGCCATTTCATCAAAATCTCAAACTTAAACTGTAAATCCAGCTGAAGATAAAAGCATATCGCGAAGCCAGGGAGTTCCACCAACAGGGTGTGGCCACCTGGCCGCACCCTGGCCGCGAAAACGCAACCAAAGCCGCGTTTCCGCGGCTTTGTTAAGGAGTTAGGGGGAACGTTTGCTCCCCCTATCTTTCTACACTCTCATAGGTTGGTTTTGCCTATAAATAATTGGATTTTCAGAGTGTACAAGGGGCGATCATGCAAAGTTAGGATTTAGTTCACTTTTTCATTTTTTAGTGTAGCTTTTTATTTTTTTCATCTAATTTTCAGTTTTAATTTATGTAAATTAGATGAGATCAGAGTTTCATAGGAGAATGAGAATGAAGCTTGTGCTGAGAGTGATATCAGTGTAAGTTGTTCTTCTTTTCTCTTATTGTTATAAAATCAAATTTGCAGTTCCCCTTTTGTATGTTTTTTATTTTTGTGTTCTTCTTCTCTACTTCTTTTGGTACCAATTGCTATCCAAGTGAGTCTCAAAGCATCGAAAGAGCCTTGCCTTTACGAGTGCCACCGATAGCTCATGATGATGGATCTTTAGTTCATTCTGTATCACTTCATACTTGCAAACGTCTTGATGATATAATGTGGAGGAGACGGGAATCAACTTTTATGGGCTATACGTTGATCGCCTCACTTCAAGGTAACATCATTACAAAAGATTCAAGGTAAGCATTTAGCCAAAGGAGGTAAGTAACTTTTAGATTCTTTTCTTTTGATTCTTTAGTTTTGAACACCCCAATCTACTACTTCTTTTATCACTCCCTTTCCATTTTTTTGTACATATCATTTCTAGTTTGTCCATCTTCTTAATCTACCATCTTCTTCCTAATTCAACTTTAACTAAATTTTTCCTTTTTTCTTTTAAAGAACTAAAAGAAGAATTTTAACCATTGACTGTAGTATAAAAATGAATTTATTAAAAGCTTCCATCGCTAGTCTCTCCTTGTGGATCACGACACGCATAGCCACTTGCTATAGCGGCAGCATTGAGAACTTGCACACTCTATTCTTAAAGTTCTAAAATTTTGAATTTTTATGCAGGTAAAACCTTAATCAATCATGCATACACTCAGTTATACACAATACTCACACACTTATAATCATGCATACATTTATACATACATACACACTCTTACATAAACATATACAACAAATATGCACACCTCTATGTACTCGTAGCACATATCCACAAATGTAACATCACATAATAATTTATGTACTCCCAATCACAAATGACACATTCATAAATACATGCATAATAACATAAACTAGAAAGAGAGAGAGGGCACACTCATGGTGCAGGTGGATACATGGTTGGGAGAAGGCCGTGGAGCTCGCTGGAGGAGGCGGAAACCGCAGAGGGGGGAGAAACTCACAGCTGGCTATGGAGAGTTCGATGGCAGAGAAGGCGGAAGTCGCGAGGATGTCGCGGTGTCGCGAGCTGCCGTCAGGGTCGCACTAGAGAGGGAGGAGGCCGCATGGTGGGTTGGGGTTGCCAGCAGAGGAAGGAGGAGAAAATTAGGTTAGGATTTTGGTTTAGGATTAGATATTTATATAGGAGATGTTAATTGACTATGATTATACAGTTAGGATTAGGATAATTTAAGATTAGATGGTTAGGATTAGGAGATAATAAGAGATTAGGTTAGTTAGGATATATATTTAATTAAGATAACTATAGAATTTAGTAGTTAGGATATATGAGGATTGGGTTGGTTAAGATTTAGATTTGATGGATAGGAATAGATATGATTAAATATAGGCAGAGAGATATAAGGTTAGTGATTGGTAGTTAAGATATAGAATTATATAGTTAGGATTTAGAATTTAGTTGATAGGATAAGGATTAAAATAAATTTAAGATTAGTAAGGATTTTATTTCTAAATAGAAATAGTTGAGATTGTGATTTTGAAAATAGGATTTAGATTTGGATAAGTTAGGATAGATATGATTTTTATTAGGATTTAGATTAGGATTAGTACTCTGGATTAGAATTTGAATTATGATTTGATTTGTTAGGATAAGGATCGGGTTTGGATCTTGGGTGTTAGGTATGGGTTAATGTGTAAAGATCTCAATGGTAATGGGCTATGGGCTAGGAAAAAAGAAAAGATATGAATAATAATAACAATAACAATAATAAATACTAATAATCAAAATGAGATAGTCGTAATAATAATAAAATTATCAGCATTAAAAATATTATCTAATAATACTTGGTAAGAATACTATCATTAATAATAATGACTAAAAAAATACAATAACAATAAGAATAATAATAATATCAATACTAACAATAATAGCAACTACAATAATAATAGCAACAATAGTAATGAGAAAAATACTAGTTAATAATTAAAATGATAATACTTAATAATGCTAAATATACATATAAGGCCAATATACCATTTACTATCTTAAAATAATTTGGACTATAAATCAAGTAAACAAATATAATAAAAAAATCACTAAAATAAAATAAATACTTTAGAAAAAATAAAAATAGAGTATTTTAGACCATGGATATTATATTCTATCTACCTTATAAAAATTTCGTCCTCGAAATTTCAATAAAGTAGGGAATGGTAAAAACCAAGTTAATGGAGAAGATATAGCTTCCCTGCCCCTTCTTACTGCATTATAGGTCTACTATTCTCCCGCTGCATGCTTTAATCTCTGCTGCCAGCTTCGAAATGGAGTAACCAGTTCCAAAAGACAAGATTAGGGAAAATAGAATCAAAAGAAGGATAAAAATTAAAATGGAATTCAGATCACTCTAAAAGAAGAGTTGGAATTAGGGATATCAAAAAATTTAAGAGATAGATTCCAAAAGGGAGGACGATCAATTCTCAAGTGGACTCAGTATCATCATGTGAATAGTATATGTTTATTGCAGTATAAATATAACTATCTCAGGTTACAGGTATGAACTAGGTTCTCTCTTTATGTCGAACCTGGCTTTAATACTAAGAAAATCTTGTCACGCCTCGTTTCCCAAAATACGTGAAAACAGAGCGCGACAAGAGTTGGCGATGTATATATGTGACAAAAATATCTCACGCGTATACGCTAAGCCTAAAGTAACCTGAACAAGCTATATAATCATTATGATAAATCAATGTCACTGCAATATCACATATAAACATCTGCACATGATAATAGATAAATAAAAGAATAAAACAAGCATGAACTAATGCATAGAATCATGAAAGCAATAGAATAAAAAAGAGACAAAAAATACCGAGGAAAGATGATCGAGTAAGAGAGAACTCCGGCTCCTCAAGATGCTTGTGATCATCTCCCAATACTTGATCAGTAATAAATAGTCAAAGATCTGGATATGCAAATTCATGAATTCAGAACTCCTAGTGAATGTGTAAAAATAATCTGGAAAGTACATGTGCATATAACATGTGAGCAAAAAAAGAAAATATATATATACTGAAATAAGAAATGACATGAATAAAGTAAATAAACAGTAATGTGATTTTGATTGAGATTTTTCCTGCTCACAGAATATAGAATTTCAGAATTTAAAACAATAGTGCAGGGCGCTCAATTCTAATCCGCTGTAGCAATGGCTATGCGGGTCGTGATCCTCAGGGAGGGACTAGCGATGGAAGCTTGTTTAGCAAGTTATCTCTTTTTTATTTATTTTGTTATTTACAATGGTATTTACAATAAGAAGTATGGTATTTACAATGAGTTGGGAAAGAATTTGTAAAGATGTGGAGTTGGTGATCTAAACTAAAATTACAAAGAAAGAAAGAAAAACTAAAAACACATACCTACCTCTTCTGCCCTGTTTACCTTTGATCCATTTGCAACGACTTACCTCGTCTCTGAAGGCATTCAAGCATGGCGTATAGGATCTGTTCATCACCATAGGCCATCAAGGGCTCTTCTTTGGCTAAGCAGTCTCGAAGCGATCAAATCTCATGGTTTGCACGACATCAGAGAAAAACAATAAAAGAAGACAAGAATAGAAGAAATAAACAAGAAAACAAAAACAAACCTTGAGTAGATATTATTAACAATGGAAGAAAAGTATGACTTACACCGATGTCACCTCAGTACAAGCATGAACTCCTTCCTCCATGAAAGCATCCTCCACTCTCAGTTACATAAAAAAAAATAAAAGTTACAAAAGAAGAAAAATAAAAACCTAAACTACAACTAGCCTAAAAACCCTAGATTTTGCTCTCTACTTTTCTGGACGCCCTTCTCTGTTGCTCTGCAGGGGTATTTATAGGTGCAGAAAGAGGTAGAGTCCTGTTACGATTCCTCCACGAAAGCAGTTGCCCGAAATCATCTATAATGCCGCGAAAACGCGGCTTGGGCCGCGTTTTCGAGGCCAAGTCATGGCTGATGGCCACGCGCTTTCGCGCGTGGCCTCCTCTGGTCCGTCCATCTGGCTTATCCGTTTGGAAGTTGTATCTTGACTCTTTATTTTGGATTTTCGGGATAACTTGGGAAGCAAGTTACCCTAAATCCAAATCTCCCAATATCTTTTAACAACGAATTTGTTATCCTTCTTTGGCTTTTATCCTCATCCTGCAAGTATTTAGGGTTGAATAGAAGTCTATCCTTCCCTCTTCTTTTAGTATTTGCAACTATTGCCCTTAGTAATTGCAACTTTGACATTTGATAATTGCAACTTTTGCATTGGGCTTTAAACATGGGCTTTTGGGCTTCTTTTAAGGCTTTATTCCTTTATTTTTATTTCTCAAGGCCTGCACACAATAAATAATAAAATATTAGTAATAGTGCATGATTATATGAATAAATATGAAAATGTGATAGTAAATGTGATGATAAATATGCACTTTTTACTACCTATCACACACTGTAGAGTATGTGTCCAGTTAGGTACTCAATCAGGTGTCTATCACGATATATATATATCAGACAGGTAGAGTCAGTCTTCTAGTAAAATAGCATCATATTCTATCAGTCTTCAATATTTAAAAAGATTCCTATCTAAATAATTACCAAAAAATTTTCTTATAATAGTTTAAATGAAATGTACCACTCATTTACAAACATGAACTAGGCTAATCACTAGGTCCAGTCAAGTCACAGTTAAAGATATGCCACAAATAATCCTGAATCCGAAATGATAAAAAATCTATAATGAAATGATAGGAAAAGAATATCTCAGTAACAGGTTATTGAATCCACTATATATCTATGTGCTTTATTAATTCATATTAATCCAGTCTACACTCCTTCTTAACTCTAAGTCAATCTCCACTTTAATAAGGGTCCAATAATAAATCCACGCATCAATAGATCTAATAAATCAAATAATGTTACCCATCGATAAAGTGAGTCACCACATCTCACTGCTAAGATACTAACTCTGCATATATATATATACACATCAACAATATATCAATTTCATTCTCCATCACCAGATCCAGTCTCACCCTAATATAGTCCACTAATTCAATCTATCAATGAAACAATCTCATTAATTATTCTTCAACTTTGTAATTAAATTCTCATCTGGTTATTACTAATAAGGAGGATCAAGACTAATACTCATCTGCCTAGAATAATAGAACGAATCGACAATAATGTTGTTAACAGAGTAATGATATACCAATAAAATAATGCATCATAATGTAACAATAGTGACCGGCATGAATAGAATAATGCAGAATAATATACACATGCGCATGAAACATTAAGATAAAACACTGAAATTGAAATAGACCAATAAACAAATACTCACATGAAATGACGCGATTTTAGGACCGAATCGCCGTCTGGTCTTCACTTCACATACGGATCTCCGGATCATCCCATAGGTCATTTTCAAATTACTAGTGTATCAAGTCTATAATAAACATAAATCTAGAACAGGTCTGGGTCTTCTGTTATCGAGTTCGAAGCGCACGGATAAGTCTAAATCGCTGTAACATATAACCAAACACATATATTTTGTTAAGGTTTGTATAATAGGGATTATAAGATTGATTAGAATTAGGTTTTTTGGAATATAGATATAAATTTTAAATCTAATAAAGAAACTCAATTAATCTATTCTAATTGATCTTACATTAAAGTTTATTGGGTTTGATTAGGGTTAGGATTAGGATTTTGATCCAATAAGGAAGTCTAATCCTAATCGATACTAAATTTGGTATATTGGATTTTATCTAGTTTATTTAAACCCGACCCATTAAGAAGAGACCCATAACTTATAACTTTGCGGGTCAGATCTGATCTAGACCCGATAAGTATGCAGACCCTTTTTACCGATAGAAACTTTAATTAGCAGTTACGGGCTCATCCGACTTCTGTTTTAGGTGTATAAACAACCATTTCAAAGCTCTTAACGGGCACTAAAGTATTACGGATACTAGACATGATAAACCAGTAGTTAATTGACATAAAGTAGGCATTGAAGTGTTTATCACCATGGTTATATGTAACTTTTCATGCTTTCGCTTCATCAATATTTATTATATTACTTATATTGTTCTAGCATAATGAATATTGATGTTTAGTACAGTAGATAACACACATATAAAGATATAAACAAGTTCAAGTTAAAAAAATTATAAAAGAGCTTATTTAATTGTGTATATAATTCATGCGGATAATAGCCGGCTTAAAGGAAGACTATTATTTGACCGAATTATGTACGACATCTAGGGGTGCCATCGGATCGGATACGGATCGGATATCACCTCTACCATATCCATATCCGCACCCAACCTTCGGATACGGATACGGATACGGATATTGGCGGATATAAAAAAATGATATCCGTATCCGCCAAATCGGATATTAGATATAAATCGGATATTAGCGGATCGGATGCGGATACTAATCGGATATGTTAAAAATAGAGATGGTTAAAGATAAATTAAACAGAAATACTTATATTACTTTTTATCTCATCTACTATATATTAAATGTGATACATACTATGATATTATTGTGTACATATCATTACATTCATCGTATTCATTGTCATTTGACTTCTATAACAATAGATTACACGTCCTCCGGTGTTAAATGCCGATTCGGATGACATGGTTGATGTCGAAATACTCAAAATATCATGTGATGCTCTTGCAAGAATCGAATACTTTTCACTATTACTTTTCACTAACTCAAAATATCAAAATTTAATACCTTATTCCATTGAAGAATAATCTTCTCCATACCGATATCATTATGAAGCACGCAACATTCGGATATCGGATCGGATACGAATAAGATATTACTTTTACCATATCCGTATCCGCACCTACCTTTCGAATACGGATACGGATACGAATATTGACGGATGTGAAAAAATGATATCCGTATCCGGATTGGAGGCGGATTCGGATGCGGATATCCGCGGATAATCCGTATCCAGTGGCACCCCTAACGACATCGAATACTTGATGTGGGTGATGCAAGTGGGAGAACTTTAGGGCATCTATATTAGGCCAGTACAGTGTTGGCATAAGGAGACACAACTTGTTCTGAAAGTTTGGCTGGCAGCTCTATTGGTCAAACTGGTTGCATTTTTGAAATTTATTTTTTATGGCATTACAGTTGAATTTTGTTGAATGCAATGTTTATGTTAATTTGATGAAAAATTGTAAGCTTATGTAGTCTAAATTGAATGGTACAAACTTTAAGAAGTGGCAAGACTATGTAAAAGATCGTTCTTGCATTCATGGACTTAGACTTTCCCTTAAGGACTAATGGACCCCCTGCCGTCACTGACAAAAGTTCATTGAAGAAAAAGTTAATTATGATAAGTGGGAGAGGTCTAACAGGATATGTCTAATGGTCATGAACACACTATTCGTATAACTATTAGGGGGATTATGTAGTGTTAAGAGTTTTCTAGCTGAAGTAGTAGATTTGGTTTATTAAATCGGATAAACTTGAGGTCAATACGTATCTTAGCAAGCTGATAAATATGCACTACAATGACAAAGAAAATTATAAGGGAGTACATTATGGAATATCCAATCTTGTTTCTAAACTAAAGACGCTGAAATTAGAACTCTCTGAAGAGATTCTAGTGTACTTCATTCTGATCTCTTTTCTTATATAGTATAACCCTATTTAAGATTATTTATAATACTCAAAGGGAAAAGTGGAGTTTCATTGAGCTCATCAGTCACTGTCTCCAGGAAGAAAAGAGATTGAAAAAAGAAAAGACTGAAAGTGCTCACTTAGCATTTCAAAATAATACCTCTAATAAAAAAAGAAAAAGTGTGACTAAAGGGAGAAACGCAAATACCACTACAGTCGTTGATCCTACAGTGATAAAAGTGCAGGAGAAGAAGCCTGATGTCATTGCATGCTTCTTCTACAATAAAATAATAAAATAAGTCACCTCAAGAAGGATTACATAAAGTATCAGAAATAGCTAATTAAGAAGGGTATATCTCATGTTTATTTTTGTTTAGAAATTAATTTAGCTTTAGTATCAACTGGATAAATAATTCATATAAGTAATTCAATGTGAAACTTCCAAACCCAAAGGAGGCGCAGCCCAGTTGAGCGATATATTTACATGGGTGTTGGAAATAAAATGTTTACATGGGTGATGAAAATAAAGCTGCAGTTGAAGCTATTGGAGTTTATAGGCTTAGATTGAATTCTGATTTTTTTATTTTAGAATTGGATGAGACTTTATATGTACCATCTTTTTAGGCGGAATCGTATTTCTATTTTATTGTTGACAGATCTGGTTTTACTGTTACTCTTGATAATGAAATGATTAGTTTACTTTCTAAATCAAAGTTGTTGGTATTAGAATTCTGATTGATGGATATATAAATTGAAACTTCATGCTTCATATTGTATATAAATAGCCTAGGCACTAAACGAACATTAATTAAAGAATTATTGGGAAGTTTGGTGCTAGACAGAGTTCAAAAGTCCTAGATTTGGTGTATATATATAGACATTTATGACCCATTCCCTATAGCTTCTTGGAATGACCACAGATACTTCATTACTTTCACGGATGATTACTCTAGTTATGGGTACCTATATTTGATCAATGAGAAATCCCAATCACTGCAAATTTTAAAATCTACAAGGCTGAAGTTGAAAATTAACTAAATAGAAAATCATTAGATATGACCATGGTGGTGAGTATTATGGCAGATATGATGGATCAAGTAGATGTTCAGGACTTTTTTGTCAATTTTCTGAAAGAGTGTGGCATTATTGCTTATACTGTAATCACCTAGAGGGGGGTGAATAGGTGACTAGCTAATCTAATGGTCAATAATGCGGAATTAAAAACTTCTTAAACTAAACACCAAGTATAACACAAGAGTGTAGCCGGATTCCCCGTGAAGGGCTCTAGACTAACTCCTCAAGATTCCTCTAAATAAGAGTTGAGGTGCCGTGTTGGCTCTCTTGGTTGAATACAAGTGTTAGCAAACAATCCCCAAGCATATAACAATGAAGCACACAATGTATATCAAGCATATAAAGATGAAAGCAATATAAGCATGTAAGATATAAACAAGTTAGAGATAGAGAGAGAGCAATCACAAATACGGGAGAATTGTTTCGAGGTTCGACCACACTTGCTCTACGTCCCCGCCTTCAACACTTGAAGGATTTTCACTATAATCGATCCCACCAGATTACTCGGTGCCGCAACACCTACAAGGTGAGTTCACACTTGAACTTCTTGGACTCTCTAGTCCCTCTCTTGTTCCCGAACACACCGCAAGCCTACAAGCTCGCCGAGGCTACACCTCAAACACCGAGTTCACACAAGAACCCGAAACACCGCGAACCCGCAAGTTACCTCCTCAAAGTACAAAGTAGAACTTTGGTGATCACAACACTTTGATCACCTAAAATCCTCTCACAACAAAGATCCCTATAGGTAGATATAGCAATGGATAGCTCAAGTGTTGTGTGAGAAAAACTAGGATTGAAATGGTGGAGAAAAACTCAAGAAATCACCTATCAATACACTCTTGAAAATCTCTCCTTTTGATATGGCAATTTTGGCTCTTAAACAAGTGGAGATAAACACCTAATATAGTTGAAAAAACTGGCTCAAAACCCACTTAAAATCTTGGCTAAAACAGCCCCCAAAAGCCCCATTTTATAGGGCTCCCAAAAACTAGCCGTTGGGAGCCAGGATGACCTGTCAGTCGACCGCCCGGTCGACCGGCCAACGGTCAGATTTCTGACCGTTGAGCCAGCGGTCGACCGGCTGGTCGACCGTGGCAAGGATACAGAGAGCTGTGCTCTCTGCCGGTCGACCGTCCGGTTGACCGGGGCCGTTTTCAAAGAGCAGACACTCTCTGGCGGTCGATCGTGCGGTCGATCGGCCCATCCTGTGCACGTCTGTGCACGTCGGTCGATCGTTCTGATCGACCGGCTCCTGGTCCGGTCGACCGATCGGTCGACCGCCAGAGCCTGGCAGGCCATTTATAGGATTTAAGACTTGGGTTTTTATTTTTAATAAAATCCCATAAATTCATAAAAAATCTACAAAAATAGTTTCAGTGTAATACTTTGATAAACAAACATGTTTGAGCAAAATCAAAACATGTTACAAACATTTTGAACTATTTTTGTAACTTAGAAATTTGGCTCAAAACAAAAACCGTATTTTTCCAAATTGGTTTTTTTAAAACTTATTTTTCCAAAACTTCTCCAAATACAAAAACAAGATATTTTAAACACTTTGAAAGCATAGAGTGTATGGAAATGATCCATTACACATACATGATGAAATGTCTATGTTTTTGACATTAAGCTCTAAAATAGTTTGGTTAAAGACATGTATATTTTGAATTCAAAAAACCAAACCGATATTTTTTCAAAATGAAAATCCTTTTATGAAAACTCATCTAAATCAAGAGAGTGTGTGTATATGGTATACTTGAGCAATCCACCAACTATTCTATCCTTTACATTTTAATCTAAAAATAAAATCTTAATAAAACAAACCTAGACTCAAGTCTTCATGAAGTCTTCACTTGAAGTCTTCTTCTCCTTCTTGACTTGGTCCAAATACGATCCAAAGAGCTAGACTCCTCTTGAATACTTGATATGGTCTTGATGCATAGGCTCTTGAATCAAACCGTGCTAGCTCCAAAACTTGACTTTAAATCCTTTGTTGAAGCTACACACCTACTAAGATCTTGATCATAAATCTGAGACTAATCAAACACAAGATCATTAGTACCATAACTACTGAGTTGATCATCATCAAAACTAGAGTGATGGGCCTTTGGGCCAACAATCTCCCCTTTTTGATGATGACAAAACTCATGGAGTTATATATGCATGGATTAAAGTAAAGCTTCAAAGAAGCTCCCCCTTAACTCATGCATAGCAATAAACAAATAAATATGCAATGAAAGCTCATAAACATGTATGCAAATATAAGGAGATAAACATGCATAAACAAGCATGAAACACATCAAATTCTTTTTCTCCCATTTGCAAAATAAAACAATATGCATGAACATAAATCCTTTTTCTAAAACATGCATATATACTAAAATATTTCCCCCCTTTTGTCAATCATCAACAAAGGGGTTAAAGTAAAACAAAAAATAATGTTCTCCCCCTCTTTGTTAGAAAAAATAGTCAACAAAGGGTGAAATTAAATCAACTAATCAAAAGATATATGTGATATACATTCATGAAGAGGAAGACGCTAAGTTAACTTCCCTACATATATGCATTACATGAAGAAGGGATGACAAGCCCTAATTCACATAACACATAATATGCAATGCATAAGAGGAGATGTGAAGCTCCCCCTGCACACGTGTATCACATAAAGAAGAGTTGTCAAGCTCCTCAATATAAGATACACTCAACATGAATCTATATATAGAAGAGATGTTAAGCTCCTCTTGCATATAGGCAATACACATCAAAACATTTTTAATATTTCTTATTAAAACAAAATTTTGAATTTTCTCAATAAAACAAATTTTGAAATATCTTAGTAAATCAAATTTTAAGAAACCAATTGTAAATAATCATTACAAATTTTGATTTTTTCTTAAATCAACAAATAGGTAAAACATATTGATACCAATTGAAATTTATAACAAATTTGAAATTGATATAGATTGATACCAATTTAAAAATAATGCATAAGTTTTATTAAAATGTCAATTGAGATACCAATTGAAAATAAAATTTTAAATCAAGCTTAGCATAAACTTTGTGTTTTAAATATGTAAACCAATTGTAAATCAAACAAAAGAAAATCATATATATGTATGAGAATGATAATACCAATAGAAATTGATACCAATTGAAAATTAAAGCATACATATATAGAAAACAAAATTATGAGTATACAAAAATATATCAATTGTGATACCAAAAGAAATTATGATACCAATTGAGATTATGAAGTAAAAATAGTGTATAACTCATAATAAACCACCCTTTACATGCACAAGATAAAAGATATGTAATTTGAGCATATAAGGCATGGTCTCCCATCCGTTCGCCCATAACGACGTTGGTAGGGGTTTTCAAAAAATAGGTGTTTGAAAATATTATTATAGTGAAAACACTACCAAATGAAGAATAAATAACTAGTTAAAGTAATTTTTGAAAAACTAGTTAAAGATCCTTCAAAAACATGAAACCAAATCATATGAATCCATGAAGCATACTAAATACATAAAGGTTGACACTCAAAATCTATAAAGTTCAAAAATAATCATGAAAAAAAGTCATGAATAAGCAAATAAGGTGTGAGTGTACAAGAATCATGTAAATAGTATTTTCATGAACATAGTCAATGAAGCTCAAAACAAATATCATTTTATCAGCCAAATATGAAAATCCATTTTGCATCTAAAAGCAAACTTCTAGGTATATGTATGATTTATTCAAAGCTAACAATATGCATACATATCCCAAACATAAAAAGAGTTTATGATATAATTTGCATGAAGGCAAGAGACTCACGGAGTATACATGTATATTTGTTGGATTTGAATACAAAATACATATACATGAAGTAAAACATGAAAATAGGCAAAACATATATAAATGAGAGAATCATCAAAACTAGCCTATACATGTGCATATAGTGAGTACAAATGAACAATGAAGTGCAAACATATATGAATCAATTTGTTGCTCACTACTTGTACACGTATAAATACCAGTTTTGACAAATACTACATCTAACCATGTATTTACCACATGACACATAAAACAAATGAAACATGAACATGCTAAAAATATCATATATGAAAAACAAAACATGTAAATAAACTTGGAGTTTTAGAGATAGTTACCAACACATGAACTATACTCCAAATCTCCAAAACATGGTAGTTGTCCTACCAAATCTCATTGATAGCGGTGAATCAAATATGTGTCCATCAAGTCCATGTGTAACCACCATCAAGGCACCAATTTCTCTCACGTTTTGTGAGAGCCCGCACCTACATCAAAAACACAAGGTGGGGATTTCGGTACCCATTTTCGTTTGGGTCCTTGAGGGTTAGTCTTATAAGGAACCCAAACATTTTTGTTAGCAAAATTTAAAGCATTTATCTTATCATAACAAAATTTTGCTAAATGGCCTTTGCGGCCACAATGTGTACATTTGTACATTCTAGAATGCACATGGCATGCAAGATGTGCATATGCATGATGAGGGTGATGTGCATGAACTTGTGGAGCTTGTTTCTTTGAAAACAATGACTCTAATCTTTTATGGTTAAATGCACATGTGCTCAAAGTTGAGCTCAAACAATTTATTTTATTTTTCAAAAATTTAATCTCATTTTGATTAATAATGGCATGTAAGGCATGGTGAGAATCATTTTTCTTATTCTTTTAGAAACATTAACTTTTTCTTTTCAACCATTTTTCTTTCAAAGAAGTGTTTTCATTTAAAGCAATTTCTTTTTGTTTTTCCACCAAAACAATTTTATTTTTCAAAGAAGTATTTCCTTCACAAAGATCATTTAATTTAGAAAGCAAGGAAATATTCTCATTTTTTAAAGTTTCATTTTCTTTTGAAAAACTTTCCACTTTATCTTGTAAAGAATCTTTTTCTTTTAACATGCAATCAAATTTATTTTTCATTTTCTTATTATCCTTTTTAAGCATTTCATACTTTCTAGGAGTTGTTGACAAAAAGAAGCAAGTTCATTGTAAGACATATCAACATCCTCTTCTAGCTCGGATTCGGTATTTACCTCAAGGGGGTTATCCCCTTGGACCATGTAGCACACGTTGGAAGCATCACTTCCAACATCCGAGTCGCTCCCCGTATAATATTGTTCTTGTTCACCAAAGGAGAGAATGGTGTTCCATACTACAAAAGCTGAATCAAGATTAGCAACCCTAAATAAATAATCATCATTTAGGGTAGACATCTAGTAGTGGCAAAATAAACATGAATGCCTAGGGCTTTGAGGTACAAAGACATCTTAACCTTCCAAGTTTGGATGTTAAGGATGTCAAAGGTGGGAGGTGACATGAAATCCATGGTGTGTGAACAAATATTGTGATTAGCTATAAAATGAGGATCTTTAACTCTAGGTTATAAGACCCAAATCAAGAGCACTTGGCTCTGATACCAACTGTAATCACTTAGAGGAGGGGGTGAATAGGTGACTAGCTATTCTAATGGTCAATAATGCGAATTAAAAACTTCTTAAACTAAACACCAAGTATAACACAAGAGTGTAGCCGGATTCCCCGTGAAGGGCTCTAGACTAACTCCTCAAGATTCCTCTAAATAAGAGTTGAGGTGTCGCGTTGGCTCTCTTGGTTGAATACATGTGTTAGCAAACAATCCCTAAGCATATAACAATGAAGCACACAATGTATATCAAGCATATAAAGATGAAAGCAATATAAGCATGTAAGATATAAACAAGTTAGAGATAGAGAGAGAGAAATCGCAAATACGGGAGAATTGTTTCGAGGTTCGAGCACACTTGCTCTACGTCCCCGCCTTCAACACTTGAAGGATTTTTACTATAATCGATCCCACCGGATCACTCGGTGCCGCAACACCTACAAGGCGAGTTCACACTTGAACTCCTTGGACTCTCTAATTCCTCTCTTGTTCCCGAACACACCGCAAGCCCACAAGCTCGTCGAGGCCACATCTCAAACACCGAGTTCACACAAGAACCCGAAACACGGCGAACCCGCAAGTCCGCCTCCTCAAAGTACAAAGTAGAACTTTGGTGATCACAACACTTTGATCACCTAAAATCCTCTCACAACAAAAATCCCTATAGGTAGATATAGCAATGGATAGCTCAAGTGTTGTGTGAGAAAAACTAGGATTGAAATGATGGAGGAAAACTCAAGAAATCACCTATCAATACACTCTTGAAAATCTCTCCTTTTGATATGGCAATTTTGGCTCTTAAACAAGTGGAGATAAACACCTAATAGAGTTGAAAAAATTGGCTCAAAACCCACTTAAAATCTTGGCTAAAACAGCCCTCAAAAGCCCCATTTTATAGGGCTCCCAAAAACTAGCCGTTGGGAGCCAGGATGACCTGTCGGCCAACGGTCAGATTTCTGACCGTTGAGCTAGCGGTCGACCGGCCGGTCGACCGTGGCAAGGATACAGAGAGTTGTGCTCTCTACCGGTCGACCGCCCGGTCGACCGGGGCCGTTTCCAGAGAGCAGAAACTCTCTGGCGGTCGACCATGCGGTCGACCGGCCCATCCTGTGCACGTCGGTCGACCGGTCGGTCGACCGCCAGAGCCTGGCAGGCCATTTACAGGATTTAAAACTTGGGTTTTTTATTTTTAATAAAATCCCATAAATTCACAAAAAATCTACAAAAATAGTTTCAGTGTAATACTTTGATAAACAAATATGTTTGAGCAAAATCAAAACATGTTACAAACATTTTGAACTATTTTTGTAACTTAGAAATTTGGCTCAAAACAAAACCGTATTTTTCCAAATTGGTTTTTCCAAAACTTATTTTTTCAAAACTTCTCCAAATACAAAAACAAAATATTTTAAACACTTTGAAAGCATAGAGTGTATGGAAATGATCCACTACACATACATGATGAAATATCTATGTTTTTGTCATTAAGCTCTAAAATAAATTTGGTTAAAGACATGTATATTTTGAATTCTAAAATCAAACCGGTATTTTTCCAAAATGAAAATCCTTTTATGAAAACTCATCTAAATCAAGAGTGTGTGTGTATATGGTATACTTGAGCAATCCACCAACTATTCTATCCTTTACATTTTAATCTAAAAATAAAATCTTAATAAAAATAAACCTAGACTCAAGTCTTCATGAAGTCTTCACTTGAAGTCTTCTTCTCCTTCTTGACTTGGTCCAAACACGATCCAAAGAGCTAGACTCCTCTTGAGTACTTGATATGGTCTTGATGCATAGGCTCTTGAATCGAACCGTGCTAGCTCCAAAACTTGACTTTAAATTCTTTATTGAAGCTACACACCTACTAAGATCTTGATCATAATTCTGAGATTAATCAAACACAAGATCATTAGTACCATAACTACATGAGTTGATCATCATCAAAATTAGAGTGATGGGTCTTTGGGCCAACATATACACCATGCCAGGGATACCTCGTTAGAATGATGTCATTAAAAAACAAACCGCACACTAAAAGACATGGTTAGGAATATGATAGCTAATATTATCCTACCAGTCATTATGGAGTGAAACCTTAAAGACAGTTGTCCACCTCCATAATAGAGTACAAAGCAAAACAGTAACTAAAATTTCATAT
Organism: Agave tequilana; assembly: GCA_038442645.1. Classification (NCBI taxonomy): domain Eukaryota; kingdom Viridiplantae; phylum Streptophyta; class Magnoliopsida; order Asparagales; family Asparagaceae; genus Agave; species Agave tequilana. The sequence goes on along the minus strand of JAVJIF010033347.1, from coordinate 51,141 downwards.
GAGTTATGGAATGTGAAATCTCTCAGCATCAGGAATCTCCATGTTTGAAGTTGTTAAGCTGAAGCTCGACCATATATGCCATATGAAAAGAAGCTGGACTCAAGGACAGTTAGCTATTTCTTCGCAGGGTATTCTAGAGGCCTAGAGGTTTTAGGTTTTACTATTCCTCCACTAAGAACATAATAGAGACAGATAATGCTAAATTTATTGAGGATATTCAGAACAATGAGAGTCAATTATATAAGAATTTCACATTCAAAGAAGAACAAATTGTTTTACCCATGACAACTGTTCCAAATGATGAAGTAATTGTTCCACTTCAGCATGAAGATACAGTTGTACCCTTACAAGGTACAAATACAGTTCATCCTGTAGTAGATCCTGCTGATTAGGCAGATCCTGAAAATCTTTAACCACCGTGCCTAGGAGATCAACTAGGGAGAGGAGATCAGCCATTGCAATTTACTATATAGTTTATCTACAAGAGCATGAGTTTGACATAGGGATAGAGGATGACCCCACATCCTTAAATGAGGCCAAACTCAGTACTCACTCCTCTGAGTAGTCAAATGTCATGAAAGATGAGTTAAAATCTAAGAAGGACAATGATGTTTGGGATTTAATAGAGTTGCCTAAAAGAAAGAAACCGATTGGGTGTAAATAGGTGTTCAAAACCAAGCGGGATTGAAAGGCAATGTCGAAAGATATACGACACGTCTTGTCGCAAAGGGATTTACTCAAAAAGAGATGGTATTGATTATAAGGAGACTCTCCCCCTAATTTTTATGAAGGATTACTTTAGGATTATCATTGCACTAGTGGCTCACTTCAACCTTCAGTTACACGAAATGAATGTTAACACTGTCTTTCTTAATGGTGACATTGAGGAAGAAAGCTATATGGTGCAACTAGACAGTTTTGAAGTAAAAAGTTTACAATAGCTGGTTTGCAAATTAAAGAAATCTTGATGTAAAGCAAGCATCCCATCAATGATATTTGAAATTTGATCAAGTAATATCCGAAATTAGTTTTAAGAAAAATATAGCTGATTAATACATTTACCACAAATTTAAAGAGAGTAGGCTTATATTTCTTGTGCTATTTGTGGGTGATATTCTACGAGCAAGTAATGAAATAGATCTTCTACTTGAGACCAAGAGTTTTCTCTCAAAGAATTTTGAGATGAAAGATTTTGGAGACGCTTCTTTTGTGATGGTCACCCAGATTTAATGTGACATGACATATGAAATATTATGTTTATTACAAAAGGCCTATATCGATAAGGTACTAGATAGATATGGTATGAAGAATTGCTTCCAAGTTGATACACCTGTCACTAAAGGAGATAAATTGAGTCTACTCTAATATCCTAAAAATGACCTACAGAAAAAGCAAATAAAAGACATTCGTCACGTCTCGCTTTTCAAATTACACTAGAACAAAGACGTGACGAGAGTTGAGGACGTATGTATACGAGAAAAAATACCACACGTATACAAGCTAAGTATAAAGTGACTTAAACATGCTATATAAATCAACAATAAAAGTAATAAAGTCATGCAATAATATATATAACATTTTCACACATGATAATATCATTTTACAAATAAATTAAATAGAACAATATGGAGTCCAAGCAATAAAAAATCAAAGATATTAATAGAATGAAAAGAAGGTACGATAAGATACCAAGAATGGATGATCTAGGAAGGAGAAACTCCAGATCCTCATAATATCGGTATCCTCTCCAAATAACTGATCAGCAAAATGTAACAACCATATACTTGGATGTGCAAATCCAGAGAGTCAAAACTTCCAATGAGTGTGTTAGATGAGGGAAAGGTGCAAGTGTATATAATATGTGAACATGGTATGATAATGCTAATATAAAATGTACTAAATGAAAAATACCATGAATAAAACTGAAATTAAAAAACAATATAGCAAAATAAAACATCAATCAGTGTGTCACCATATTAAGATATAGGCAGTACCTAACCTAAGAGTAAAGAGGATCAGTCTGTCATAACATCATGTGTCAGGTGCCTATCATGGCATACAGTATATGACAAGCTAACACACATCAGGTACGGTGTATCATGTCAGTCAGTTGTTATTAATTATGTCAGCGAACACCAATTGTCACATGCAATAGACACATCACATAATAAGCATACTACACATGTCAATCAGGATTTTATGTTATTGAAACTGATTTATTGTAGATATTGTGAAATTACACCTAGAGGGGGTGAATAGGTGTAAGGCTAATCTAACGACAAATAGTATGAAATTAAAAATAAATTGCAACACACTTAGTTTAACCAAAGAGCGTAGCCGAATTCTTAGCGAAGGGCTCTGGACTATCTCCTCTAAATTCCTCTAAATAAGAGTTGAGGTGCTATGTAAAGCTTTCTTGGTTGAACACAAGTATGGGCAGACACAAGCAATACCAAGCATATAAGTATGAATGAACAATATGAATCAATGCAAGGCACAATATAAGAGAGAGAGTTTAGAGATAGTGGATCAAATGCAAACACCGAGATATGTTTCGAGGTTCGAGCACCCGGCTCTATGTCCCTGCCTTCACACAGAAGGATTTTCACTATAGCGTCCACACAGGACTTCCAACACAGGAACCTCCACCGAGGATTTGGGTAATACAAATCGGGAGTACACAACTCCTCTCTACACCAATACAACCTCTACACAAGAGGGAAGGCACAACACAAATCACCTCTACACTTAGAGGGATAGGCACTTAGCCAAACAACTATCAACCTCACACTTGAGGAATAAGGTACAAAGCTACAACACCACAATCACCTCTTCACTAAGAGGGATACCAACACAACCTCCACTATTACCTCTCACTAAAGGGATATCAACACAATCACCTCTCACTAGAGGGATATCACAAATTATGGAAGGTTTACAACTCTTGGTGGTATCAACAACCGCAAACCAATTCTTTCTCACAAAACTAGATCCTCATAGATAGCATAGATAGATAGCTCAAGTGTGAAAAAATAAAGTGTTTGGAACAAAGAAAAACACTTGAGAAAATCTCCAAATAGATATTGAAATTTAGATCAAAAAAATCAATTCCCAAAAGACTCTATTTCTTTTAAATTTCTAACACATTAAAAACTAATAAAGATTAAAACTTTGAACCCAAAAACTTTTGCTGAAAAACACTTAAAAGATGTGAAAATTTTCTCTCTTGAAATCTTGGTGAAAACAGCTCAAGAGGGGGCAAATTTATATCCCCTCAAAATCTGCCCGTTGACAGTCTGGCAAAGGGCAAAATTGCCCTTCCGATTGATCGGGCGGTTGACCGGCCAACGGTTATAATTATGACCATTGAGCCACTGGTCGACCGGTCGACCGACCAGCCGACCGAAAACTAGAAATAGAGAGCAGAGCTCTCTACCAGTCGACCGGGCGGTCGACCGGGGCCATTTTTAGAAAGCAGAAGCTCTCTGGCGGTCGACCGACCCGGTCACCGGCCTTCCTGCCTAGGCTGCGTGTACGTCCCGTGCACGTCGATCGACCGGACCGATCAACCAACTTCTGCCTCGGTCGATCGGTCTGGTCGACCGGCAGACAGCCAGGTCAAACATTATAGGGATTAAAAACTTGGGTTTTTGACTTCAATTAAATCTCATAAAATCACATAAATTCCACAAAAATAAGTCTTATTAGATCTTTGAAATACAAATATGTGTGAAATAAATTCAACACATATTACAAACTATTTGATTCATTTTTGTGTTTTTGAAATATTGCCTTAAACCAAAAACCTTATTTTCCAAAACTTGAATTTTGAAATGGAAAACCGTTTTCTCCAAAACACATATAAATACAAAAACATGATATTGAAACACTTTTAAGCATGTTGTATATGGATAGAATCCAATATACAAAAAAGATATTATATCAATGTTTTTGACTTGAAAACCAAGATCGATTAAACCGAAAAATCAAACATGAAATTTAAACTTGTGTTTGTATTGTGAACTTGAGCATATCAACACTATCTAATCTTTAATACAAGATCTAAACCATAAACTAAACAAACCGAGGTTTTTTTTGTAGAACTCCATCTCCAAGTCGACTCGATCCAAACATGATCCACCGAGCTTCACTCCAATCGAGTGCTATATGCGATGTTGACACACGAGCTCTTGAATCACCATGTTTAAGCTCCAAAACTCCTTTGTTGAAGCCAAATACCTACTAATATCTTGATCAAATATCTGAAACTAAATGTCATAAGATTATTAGTAAACTATAACTACATGAGTTGATCATCATTAAAACTAGAGTGATGGGCCTTTGCGCCAACAATCTCCCCCTTTTTGATGATGACAAAACTCATGGAGTTATGTATGCATGGATTAAAGTTAAGCTTCATAGAAGCTCCCCCTTAACTCATGCATAGCTATAAACATAAAGATTTGCAATGAATGCTCCACATAAACATGCATAAACATGCATAAATAAACATGTATATAAACTTGCTGATATCAATTGCTCTTTTACCAATTATAAAAATAAACCAATTGTAAAAGTAAACAAACGTAAACATGCATATATAAAGCTCCAAATTTCTCTCCCCCTTTATGTCAATTCATCAACAAAGGGGTATAAAATAAACTCAAAAACAATCTACTCCCCCTTTTTGTCAAAAAAAATCAACAACGGGGCGTAAACAAAAAAAATTTCTGTTCCTTTTTGTTAAACAACAAAAAACAACAAAGGGGCATAAAAAGATTTTCTCCCCTTTTGTATAAAACAAACAATAAAGACACATATCAAAACATTATGATACCAATTTATGATACCAATGAAAAATAAACAAAATTGTTTTTGATACTAATTGAAATATATATGTGTATTGTAAATTTTGATACCAATTGTAAACATTTTGCAATTTTGATACCAAATGAAAATATTTTACAATTTTGAAATCAATTGAAAGTAAAAGCCAAATATTTTTATGTAAACATAACTCATTTTAATATAGATACCAATTTAAAATGAAATATGATACCAATTGAAAAACAAACCAACTATTTGGTTAAACAGATCATTTTACAATAAAGATACCAAATATATAATAAAACCAATTTAAGATTCTTGATACTAATATTGAAAATGTTAGCATATTCTAAATTAAAATATTTTTCATTAAGAGCGTAGGAAACCAATTGAAAAATAATATACCAAATAGAATAATATCATTTTTTATCATAAAGAGTGGGAGTAAGATATTAATTGAAAATAAAATCGATTGAAAGATAAAACATGAAGTTTTTTCCTCTTTATGAAATACTAATAAAAATGATGTATAAGCTTGCATAATATACCAATTTGAAAAATAATTATCATTAAGGACTAAATCAAGCTTATCATAAACATAATTTGTGCTTTAAGATGCTTAAGATATAGTAAGCACAATAAAATCATATATATATGTATGAAAATATAAATACCAATAGAAATTGATATTTTTTGAGATTTGAAACATACATATATAAAAAAAATCAAAGATGAGTATACAACCAAAAATATCAATTGGGATACCAATTGAAAAACATGATAAGGATCAAGTGCATAACTCATACCTACCACCCATTCATGTACATATTTAAAAAGATTTTCAATTTGAGCATACAAGGCATGGTCGCCCAGCCAACCGCCCTTTATGGGTAGGGGTTTTCAAAAATAGGAATGAAGATAATTTTTATATGTTTGAAAAACTCTACCAATTGAAGAATAATAACTAGTTTAAAGATAATATTTGAAAACTAGTGCGAAATCCTTCAACCAAGGAATAAAATAATAAAATATCCACGAAAACATAAAAATCATTAAAATTTAATTTTCATCAAAATAATTCAAACTTCAAGGCATATGTATGGTTTGTCTAAACTATAGGTATACATACATATCTCTAAATACAATTGAGTCTATAAAGAGATTTTGCATGAAAGGCAAATGACTCAAGGGTATACATGTATATCCAATAGTTTTGGCAAAATTAACATATACACGAAGCTAAACACAAATATGAAAATGTGCACAAAAATAGGAAATACAAGTCAAAATGCACGAATCATCAAAACTAGGCTATACTAGTACATCTAATGGGTACAAATGAGCACTCAAGCACAAACATATAATAATCAATTTGTGGCTCATTAGTTGTACAAGTATTGGCACAAGTTATAATAAAAACTACATCTTAAACATGTAATCAAATCATGAAGTGAAAAAAATCAAACATGATCATTAACCAGATGCACATGTTATTAGACTTATGATATACATAATAGCTAAACTATAATGAGAACACAAGATATGGGTCCATATAAACATGGGTGTAACTCAAATACTATATATGTATGTCAATAGTCTAATTTATATGGCATTTAGCATAACGAGCAATAAAAATATGACATGCTAAAAATCAACAATATGAAAGCATGTAAACATAAATGGGAGTTAGAGATCGTTACCAAAACCATTAGGGCACATCTCTATATCTCCAAACTATGGTGGTCCTCCCACCAAACTTTCCTTGAAATTGTCACCGTTTAGCTTGGAACGCATCCACCTCAAGGCACCAATGCCCTCACGTCATGTGAAAGCCCACATCTACATCAAATAAAATAAAGGTGGCTTTTTGGTACCCATACTCTATTGGGTCCATGGAGGTTAGCACCTTTTCTAACCTAAACAAACTTATTTGCAAAATTTGAATCATTTAATCTATCATAACAAAATTTTGTAAGGTGGCCCTTACGTCCACAATGTGTATAAGTGTAAACATGAGCATACTGATTGCTAAAACAAATGAAACAACCAATGAAGTTAAGAATGTACCGTGTAGCTTGTGGCTAACGGGTCGAGTCCACGAGGAGGGATGCGATAGAAGCGTTTCGGTGAAGTAAATAGAAACAAAGAAGTGTGTTAGTTTTTTAAGAAAAAGAGAATGGAAGGAAAAGAGATGAAAAGAGAAATTTCAACTTTCAGAAAAGGATTTGGAGAAAGTGATTTGTAAAAAGCTTTAAGAGTTGTGATGTTGTTTTATAATATGAAATCAAATCTGGGCTTACTATCTTCCTACTCACTTGTTCATTCTTCTCTTAAAATATTAAGTCCCTCGGGTTCATTTGCAAGACTTAAAGTTGATTCTTTTTAGAGAGCTTTGAGTAAAGCACATAAGATGTAGAGGGGTTGAGTTCTTTATCTTCAAGAAAGAGTTGGAATCAGATATTAAAACATAAAGCGCGAAGAAGCAAGAATGAATTAAAAATGATTCACAAGAAGATCAAGAGAGAATAGTGAATTCAACTATCTATGCCCATCCTCATGTGCCTTCAAGAACACTTTCAAAAAGAAAGGCTTGTAAGGGAGGCATGCATATGAGTCATCGGGACTTTTTCTTTAAAAAACAGAGGAGAAGAAAACAAGAGAAAGGAGATAGCTAGCCCAGAAAACCCTTTAGTTATTCATGGAAAACGACAAAGCAAAAATAAACATGCGCAACATACCGAAACACGAGTGGAGAAAAGATGGCTTGCTCTTGAATTGCTGTCACTTCAATCTTTGATTACAAGCTCTCAGTCCTCTGTCTCACAAGCTTTTTAAACTGAACTACAAAGTAAACAACAGAGTTACAACTTGTGTTCTAACTAACAATGAACCTAGATCCTAAGAAAATAAAAGCAAAGTTTAATCCTAGTCTTCGCTGCCTTTTTCTCTGCTGAAGGAGGTATTTATAGCCAAAAACCCAACAACCAAGATCCCGGGGAGGTCGGGGGAGCAAACGCTCCCCTAACTCCCCAAGATTGCCGCAAAAACGCGGCTTTTGCCGCGTTTTTGCGGCATTGGTGTGGCCAGGTGGCCACACCAAAAGGGGGAGCTTCCTGGGGTGAAGGGCTTCTCGCATATCTGGTTGATTTTCTTGTTTCTTCTTCAACCACTGACTGAATCAGCATTTGATTTTCTTGGCTCCGATTCCTCGATTCAAGGAGGGATTTTCTCAACTCCTTGATAGCCCAGATTTCTTCACTTCGAGTTTATTCTGAATTATTTCAGAATAAAGTGGGCTTTTGGGCTTGTTCCTCATTTATTTCTTTGAGCATTTGGGCCTACATTTAGCAAAGAAAAAGACAATTATTAATATCATTTATTAGCAAACAAGTATGGTAAAGTGACAACATAAATGCAATGTATGTGACAAATCACACCCCCACACTTATCTTTTGCTCGCCCTCGAGCAAAACATTAGACTAACTTGAATCAATTATTAGACCACTTTCGCAGGTCACTCGATTGCACTGAGCATGTGCAACAAGCCGTTGAACCTCTAGGTCACCCCTAGAGGACGAGTTTTGTCTCGTGAGGGTTTTCAGCGGATTACACCCACAAAATCCAAAAAGGAAAAAGGTTAGTATTTTCGAAAAGCATTTTTTTTCTTTTTTTTCTTTTTTTTCTTTTTTTTTTGGAAGGCGAAAATATTTGAAGTATATTTGTGAGAGTTTAAGTAATCTATAAGTTATAGGAATATCAAATTTTTCATTCCTAAACTTAGTCTCCATTCAAAAACATGTTGTTAATTAAAGTAAGGAGTCAAACTGTACTTCTCATCTAGTCTATTAATTTACCCTGAGTCGTATGCACCATCGTGACTGTGAAGTTTACTAAGGGTTCTTCAACATTAACTCCTATGCCTCATATTTATTTATTTTATTGTGAACTTTTATTCCTCCATTTCATTAGGCTTTCTAATCTGCCCATGTAACGAGCTTTCAGTCGGTGACACCCAAACCAGACGGTTTTAGGGCACCAGGTGAGAAAACACCCCTAAGGACCTAAACACCCGAGCAGATAAGGCCACGAAACCAAGGTTTTTATTTACACTATGTAACCCTTTTAGGCGTGAATACTTATGCTTCATGAGGCACAAGTACCCAGCTTAATCAGAGGATACACATTATTTATACGAGGTACCCCTTTTAGGCGTGAATACTTATGCTTCATGAGGCATAAGTACCCAGCTTAATCAGAGAATACCTTTTTTTTTTCAAACTTGTCTAATTATCTTTTGCATAAATACTAAGGCTTGCTTTAGGCCAAAGCACCTAGCTACTAAATAATTAGACTCTTTTTTTTTTTTTTATAAGGCATAAGAGTCTCTGTTTTCAAACCCTAAGTGTGTGAGTGTATTTTGTGTGCATATGTCATCAAGGTAAATATCAAGACTAAATTACTTTCCCAGATTTTCTTCCTAACCCTAAAAATCAAACAAGTTATCTTATTTTGACCAAGTGAAAGAAATCCTAATTATGATTCTCCTATTCCTTAAAATTGACTTAAATACTTACAAAAAATATATCAAAATATTGTCTACCCTTTTTCAAAATTTTTTTTTTTTTATATCCATTTTTTTTCTCTTTTTTTTCTTTTTCTTTTTTCTTTTTTTTTTTATCAGCTATGTTAGAACCCTCCCCCACACTTATCTCATGCAGTGTCCCCAATGTATGAAAGAAATGTATAATTGCATGAAATAAAATGGAAAGGAGGAAAGTTACTGATACACTGGGTCAAAAAGACCCATTACCGTTACCGTTTCACCTACCGGCACCGATTCCAAGAAAGGTTTAAGGCGTTGACCATTTACCTTAAAGTCATTTCCATTCTTGGGGTCACTGATCTCAACTGCGCCGTGTGGAAACACGGTCTTTACAACGAATGGCCCAGTCCATCGTGATTTCAATTTTCCTGGGAAAAGATGAAGCCTAGAATTGTAGAGTAAGACTTTTTGACCAGGGACAAAGGTTTTTCTTATGATGTGCTTGTCATGGAAAATCTTCACTCTATCTTTAGTGATCCTAGCATTTTCATAGGCCTCATTTCTCAATTCCTCCAATTCGGAAATTTGTAATTTCCGAAGGTCACCGGCCTTAGTCAAATCGAAATTCAACTGCTTGATTGCCCATAAGGCTCGGTGTTCTAACTCAACGGGCAAGTGACAAGGTTTGCCATAGACTAACCTATAGGGAGACATTCCTAAAATCGTCTTGAAAGCGGTCCTGTAGGCCCATAGAGCATCTACAAGTTTTAAGGACCAATCTTTCCGGTTTTGGTTCACAGTTTTCTCCAATATAAGTTTGACTTGTCTATTTGAAACCTCAACTTGCCCACTGGTTTGAGGATGATATGGTGTGGACAACTTGTGAGTTATGGCATACTTTCGCATAAGGGCTTCAAAAGATCTACTGCAAAAGTGGGTGCCATTATCACTGATGATAGCACGAGGGGTTCCGAAGCGGGAAAAAATGTTCTCTCTCAGAAACTTTATGACAACTTTGTTATCATTAGTTTTACACGGAATGGCTTCTACCCACTTAGACACGTAGTCCACAGCAACCAATATGTATTGGTTCCCAAATGAGTTAGGAAATGGACCCATAAAGTCGATGCCCCAAACATCAAAGAGTTCTATTTCTAGAATTGGGTTGAGGGGCATCATATTTCGAGGTGAGATCCTACCTACCATTTGGCATCTAGGGCACTTCTTGCAATATTCATAGGCATCCTTGAACAGAGTGGGCCAATAAAACCCACTTTGTAACACCTTTTCAGCTGTCTTGCGGGGACCAAAGTGTCTACCGCATGCAAGTTCGTGACAAAAGGACAGAACACTCCTAACCTCCTCATCGGGAATGCATCTCCTAATAATTTGGTCGGAACAGTACTTGAAAAGATACGGTTCCTCCCAAAAGAAATACCGGACTTGGGATAAGAACCGGTGAACTTCATTTTTGGACCAATGAGACGGAGTTTGGTTTGTGACTAAGTAATTCACTATATCAGCAAACCAAGGTTCCCTAGAGATAGCTAAGAGATGTTCATCAGGAAAAGCCTCATTGATGGGTAATTCGTTGCATGGAGAATTGGGAATCCGTGAGAGATGGTCAGCAATGACATTTTCTACACCTTTCTTGTCTCGAATTTCGAGATCAAATTCTTGAAGAAGGAGGATCCAACGAATGAGTCGGGCCTTGGCATCCTTCTTCATCATTAGATACCTAAGTGCAGAATGATCGGTGAAGATGGTAGTTTTGGACCCTAGTAGGTAGGGGCGAAACTTCTCTAAGGCAAACACTACTGCCAAGAATTTCTTCTCGGTCGTAGTGTAGTTCAGTTGAGCGTCATTGAGAGTCCTACTAGAGTAGTAGATCACATGCTGCTTGTTATCAATACGTTGTCCTAGGACAGCGCCTATGGCAAAATCAGAAGCATCGCACATAATCTCAAACGGCTTAGACCAATCCGGGGCAGATATGATTGGTGCAGAAATCAGCTCTCTCTTAAGCTTCTCCCAAGAAGTGATGCAGTCAGCATCGAAAGTGAAGGACACATCCTTAGCTAACAGATTAGTCAAGGGACTAGCAATTTTGCTAAAATCCTTGATAAATCTACGGTAGAAACCAGCGTGTCCTAGGAAGGATCTAATGTCCTTAACGCATTTGGGCATGGGAAGCTTAGCAATAACCTCGATTTTGGCTCTATCCACTTCTATTCCTTTCTTGGATATTTCATGACCCAAGACAATTCCATGTTTCACCATGAAGTGGCATTTCTCCCAGTTTAGTGTCAAATGTTTTTCAGCACAACGTTGGAGGACGAGTTCAAGATGGTGGAGACATTGAGTGAATGAATCTCCGTAGATGGAGAAATCATCCATGAAGATTTCTAAGAAGCGCTCTACCATGTCAGAGAAAAGACTCAACATGCAACGTTGAAATGTTGCTGGGGCATTGCATAAGCCGAATGGCATTCGACGATAAGCAAATGTCCCAAATGGACAGGTAAACGTGGTCTTTTCTTGGTCCTCAGGAGCGATAGGGATCTGGTTATAGCCCGAGTAACCCTCCAAGAAGCAGTAGTACTCGTGACCCGCTAAACGTTCAAGCATCTGATCAATGAAGGGAAGTGGAAAGTGGTCCTTATGAGTTGCAGCATTCAATTTCCTATAGTCAATGCAAACTCAAATCTTCGTGGGAAGTCGAGTTTGAACCAACTCTTTGTTCTCGTTTTCCACTACGGTGAAACCAGATTTCTTTGGGACCGCGTGGACAGGACTGACCCATTGGCTATCCGAAATGGGATAAATTATCCCATTGTCTAAGAGTTTTATGATTTCAGCATGAACAGCCTCTTGCATAATAGGTTTAACCTACGCTGCGGGTCTCTCTTGGGTGTGGCGTCTTCATTGAGATGGATGCAGTGTTGAACGATGGTTGGACTTAATCCCTTAATATCAGTCATAGTCCACCCGATGGCCTCCTTATGTTTCCTTAGAATATCTTTCAAATCTTTTTCTTCCCTGTCATTTAAATGAGAGGCAATGATGACGGGAAAGGTCTCTTGTTCGCCTAGATAGGCGTACTTGAGATGCGCAGGAAGGGCTTTCAATTCTAAGGAAGAGGCAGGCTCACTAGAAGGACTAGTCAAATCTGTTGGCTCCATTGTAGGTGAAATTGGGTTTGAAGCCCAATTTACGGCAGAGTCTACCACCTGATCGAGATTAAAGTCATCAGACTCTAACTCGAAGTCAATCTCCATTTCTGATTCCAATTCTTCTCCGTGTTCACTTGTCAAGTTCTCAATTTGGTTTACTTCAAAAGTTTGGTCCTCGATGTCACGGGGTTGTTTTCCTAGATGGAAGACATTGACTTCTTTAGTCATGTCTCTAAAGGTTAACCTCATAGACCCATTCCTGCAATTGATGATGGCATTAGCAGTGGCCAGGAATGGTCGACCTAGGATGACCGGAGTTTGAGCCCTACGATTGGAGTTGGACACAGGTTGTGTCTCCAAAACTATGAAATCGACAGGGTATATGAACTCTCCTACCCGAATCAGGACATCGTTAATTTCCCTTTTGGAACTTTAACAGAACGGTCAGCCAGTTGGATGGTGACTCGAGTTGGACTAAGGTCACCCAACCCGAGTTGTTGATAAACAGAGAATGGAAGCAAGTTGATACTTGCTCCCAAGTCAAGAAGTGCCCGACTAATCTCGGCTTGTCCTATTGTGCAGGCAATGGTAGGGCTACCTGGATCTTTGTACTTGACAGGGATAGGACCCGAAAATAGCTCACTAATATTAGTGGCTAGGAAGACTTTCTTAGGAACATTAGTCTTTCTCTTCTTGGTGCACATGTCCTTAAGAAACTTAGCATAGGAAGGAACTTGTTGGATGGCATCAAGAAGTGGCACATTTATCTTCACTTGGTTAAACATCTCGATTATCTTGTCCATGTGCGGGTTTTGCTTATTATTTTTCAGCCTATTTGGAAATGGTACTATAGGCTAGTGCACCTGGCTGGCTGACTTGTCTTTTTCAGACTCGTCCGAATTGGAAGAAATTGGATTGGATGAGGTGGAAGCTTGATTGTGGTTGTGCTGAATAGGATTGGTGGGTGTCGACACTTGGTTATCAACTTTCTTTCCTGACCTCAATGTATGCACAGCATTACATTGATTGAATGAAGGATCCTCAGCCAAATGAGCTTGTTGGGAATTCCTCGGATTGGTGACTGGCTGACTAGGCAGGGTACCCTTTTGTCTCTCATGTTGTGGGTTGGCCAGTTGACTCATTTGAACTTCTAGCCTCTGAATGGTTTGCATGAGAGATTCTAGGTTTTTCATATATCTCTCCATGTTTCTCTCAAAGTCAGTCATTCTTCTTTCCAATTGAGGATTCTGGAAGGAGGATTGTGGAGCTTGGTTAGGAAAGTTCTGTTGATAATTTGGAAAGCTTGGTGGATGGTTGGGAGAATTATTATGGAAATTGGAGAAGTTGGGTTGATGATTGGAAGAATTGTTACCATGTTGGAAGTGGTTAGCATGATTGAATCGTGAATGGTCATTGTTGTTCTGGCTCCATGAGAAATTAGGGTGATTTCTCCAGCCGGGATTGTATGTTGGTGCGTAAGGATTGTTGTTCGGCCTTGAAAAAGCCGCATTCATCGGTTCGTGATAGGATTGCTGAGCCTGAAACACTGGGCATTCCTCGAATACATGGTTCATGGCTTGACAGTAAGTGCAGCCCGGGGGTGGAAATTGGTTCGGGCTGACTTGATTGACTGGACTTGGTTCTTTCGTCTCTAGAGCTTCCAGTCTTCTAGCTAAATTAGCTAACTTAGCCTCATTAGCGATGGACGATTCTATGGAGTGGAGACCTCCTTTTGAAGAGATGGAGTTAGGATTCTTATGGGTCTCACTCGCAGATTCCCATTGGATGGTTTTCTCAGCTAAATTTTCATACAGATCCCATCCCTCATCTTCATCTTTCTGCAAGAAACCCCCTTGGCACATACTTTCTAAGAGGGTTTTGGTGGAGTAGTCTAAACCGTCATAGAGAATTTGGCATTGTCGCCATTTCTCTATTCCATGATGTGGACATTGGACAAGGAGGTCCTTAAAGCGTTCAAAGTACCTCCAGAACGGTTCACTAGGTTCTTGCTTAAATTGCATGATCGTCTTCCTAATGAGAGCAGTTTTATGGATAGGATAGAATTTCTTCAAGAAGACATTGATGAAACCATCCGAAGATGTGATGGAACCGGCTGCTAAGCTATAGAGCCACTTTTTCGCTAGGTCCTTAAGTGCAAACGGGATAAATCTCAACCTAATAGCATCGTCTACAAGGTGTGGGATTTTCATCATAAGACATACTTCCTCAAATTCTCTTATGAAGAAGTAGGCATCTTCGGACTCTAGACCATGAAATTTGGGGAGTGTGTTGATGAATTGAGGCTTGAGCTCGAAATTGTATTCACCAACCGATGGAAGTGAAATGCACGATGGAAGTGAGGTCCTAATGGGGTAGAACCTATCCTGCAGTGATGTGGATTGAGCCATTACCGGATTTGGCCTTGGTTCAAACTTAGGTGGTGATGTGTTCCTAGTCAACCTAGATGAATTGGGGTCTCTCGACCACACTTGCATACACAAACACAATCACAATCACAACAAGTTCAAACAGCAGTCAACAATAATAATCAACCAAGCCTAGTCTAAGGTATCCTTGACCTAGACAACTCCTAACTGGTTGATTGTCCACAAGAGGTAGAATGTAGACCATGACCACAAGCTAATCAGTCAGGTCAGGGCAAGATTGGTGGGAGGTTTTCCGTCAAAAGACGTTCCTTAATTAAGTAACCACCAATCTTCGGGCTTTCGACCCTCAATCCCTTTCCTTGACACTGATTTTACAGGAGTCAATTTCCAACACTTTTCCTCTTTAAGATAATCTCCTATCGAGTTCGAGATGTCCCTAAGGCCAACGTCTATCAAATTTTAATTAGGCTTAGGTTGTGCGTGCTTGGAGATGGTTTGTGGGCTAAGGAAGGGTAATGACTTCCCCACCTTATCTTGATTTGAGTTTTGCCCTTAGAATTGATTCGTGCAAGTGTGCAAGATATAGGAAAGTAGCATTCAAAAGCAAAATCACCCAAGAATGTTTCCTAAACTATATGCTATGCATACATACCTTGTCTCCAGCTCTCTTCAACAGTAAAGTAAAAGAATTGAAAAGACTTGTGCCTAGAATGCAAATGTCTAATCAATTTTTAACTTTCAACGAATCTTTTACTGTTGACTTAAAAACAGGGATGTTGGATAGAAACACTAGCACAAATATGACATATAAAAACTAGAGTTTTTGCGAGCAATATGTCCTGCAAAACAAAGTTTTTAGTAGTCCCAAAAAAATTTCAGATTTGCAAAGCAATTTCTTGAAATTCTGTTTCCTACTTTCGAGAGTATGGGCACAGAATTTTCAAGTCTTCTTGGCAAATCTTGAATGCTAGATCTTGATCTTCGAGTCCCTAAAACAAACACACAAAAGTTGTTAAAACAACTACACCGTTCCCTCCCCGGCAACGGCGCCAAAAATTGATTGCTAAAACAAATGAAACAACCAATGAAGTTAAGAATGTACCGTGTAGCTTGTGGCTAACGGGTCGAGTCCACGAGGAGGGATGCGATAGAAGCGTTTCGGTGAAGTAAATAGAAACAAAGAAGTGTGTTAATTTTTTAAGAAAAAGAGAATGGAAGGAAAAGAGATGAAAAAGAGAAATTTCAACTTTCAGAAAAGGATTTGGAGAAAGTGATTTGTAAAAAGCTTTAAGAGTTGTGATGTTGTTTTATAATATGAAATCAAATCTGGGCTTACTATCTTCCTACTCACTTGTTCATTCTTCTCTTAAAATATTAAGTCCCTCGGGTTCATTTGCAAGACTTAAAGTTGATTCTTTTTAGAGAGCTTTGAGTAAAGCACATAAGATGTAGAGGGGTTGAGTTTTTATCTTCAAGAAAGAGTTGGAATCAGATATTAAAACATAAAGCGCGAAGAAGCAAGAATGAATTAAAAATGATTCACAAGAAGATCAAGAGAGAATAGTGAATTCAACTATCTATGCCCATCCTCATGTGCCTTCAAGAACACTTTCAAAAAGAAAGGCTTGTAAGGGAGGCATGCATATGAGTCATCGGGACTTTTTCTTTAAAAAACAGAGGAGAAGAAAACAAGAGAAAGGAGATAGCTAGCCCAGAAAACCCTTTAGTTATTCATGGAAAACGACAAAGCAAAAATAAACATGCGCAACATACCGAAACACGAGTGGAGAAAAGATGGCTTGCTCTTGAATTGCTGTCACTTCAATCTTTGATTACAAGCTCTCAGTCCTCTCTCTCACAAGCTTTTTAAACTGAACTACAAAGTAAACAACAGAGTTACAACTTGTGTTCTAACTAACAATGAACCTAGATCCTAAGAAAATAAAAGCAAAGTTTAATCCTAATCTTCGCTGCCTTTTTCTCTGCTGAAGGAGGTATTTATAGCCAAAAACCCAACAACCAAGATCCCGGGGAGGTCGGGGGAGCAAACGCTCCCCCTAACTCCCCAAGATTGCCGCAAAAACGCGGCTTTTGCCGCGTTTTTGTGGCATTGGTGTGGCCAGGTGGCCACACCAAAAGGGGGGAGCTTCCTGGGGTGAAGGGCTTCTCGCATATCTGGTTGATTTTCTTGTTTCTTCTTCAACCACTGACTGAATCAGCATTTGATTTTCTTGGCTCCGATTCCTCGATTCAAGGAGGGATTTTCTCAACTCCTTGATAGCCCAGATTTCTTCACTTCGAGTTTATTCTGAATTATTTCAGAATAAAGTGGGCTTTTGGGCTTGTTCCTCATTTATTTCTTTGAGCATTTGGGCCTACATTTAGCAAAGAAAAAGACAATTATTAATATCATTTATTAGCAAACAAGTATGGTAAAGTGACAACATAAATGCAATGTATGTGACAAATCACATACCTAGTATTATGTGTATAAACATGGGAAGCATGTGTATGCCGTGGTTTGTGTGCATGCATAGGTGGAATTTATTTCTTGCGAAACATAGATTCCAAACTTGTGTAGTTCATGGCACATTGGCTCAAAGTGGAACCCAAATAATCAACACACTTCTTTAAAACACATATATCATTTTCAATAGAAGAAGAGGTAGAGCATGCAATAGGTATGCTAGAAGGTGAGACTTTACTAGCATGAAAACATGTGTGTCTAAATCATTTTTCAAAGATGTATTTTTGTTAGAAACCAAATCCAATTTCTTTGAAATTAAAACAATTTTATTTTTCAAAGATGATTTTCTTTTAAAACAAAATCGAGTTTTGAAGAAAATCCTCATTTTTCTTCAAAATCTCATCACAATTATTTTTACTTTTTAAAATTTCATTTTCTCTTAGGGCAAGGTCAAGTTTGGATTTCAATGAGTTCCTTTCAATTGAAATCTCATTCCTCTCTTGCAAAACCAAATCAAGTCTAGAAGACAAATTTTCATTTTCTTCTTTTAATTTTGAACTATTCTTTTTCAAAACTTTATGTTTTTCTAATAATTTTTCACAAACAATAGAAAGTTCTTCATTTAAAGCAACGACGTCAATATAATCATCGCCGAAAGAAATAGCACTATCATCTAGTTGAGTTTCCGAATTTAGCTCAAGGGAGTCATTCCCTTGGACCATGTAGCATCGTTGGTCGGACTCTTCTCCACTATATTTCTCTTTCTCATTGATTTGCGTTTGTAGCTCGAGAGATGTCGAAATGTTCCAAACTGCAAAGGTGGAATCACAATGAGAAATCATATTTAAATATTCTTTACTAAGAGATTTTCTAAGTGCCTTTAGGGCTTGTGTATTAGCCTTTTTATGTTTGTCATTGCCAAGATTAGATTCCTTGGTAATGGTAAGGTAAACTTGCCAACCTATGGCTTTTAAATGCCAACTCATCCTAACCTTCCATATATCAATTTTAGAGATATCAAACATGGGAGGGTCATCTATGAGTGTGTGTAAATGAGTATGCGTGCAAATGCAAATACTAGATTAGCTAACCAAGATCTCACTCCTAGGTGGTTAAACCTAATATCAGGAGTATAGGCTCTGATACTAATTGAAATTACACCTAGAGGGGAGGTGAATAGGTGTA
This sequence comes from Agave tequilana, assembly GCA_038442645.1. Taxonomy (NCBI): domain Eukaryota; kingdom Viridiplantae; phylum Streptophyta; class Magnoliopsida; order Asparagales; family Asparagaceae; genus Agave; species Agave tequilana. The sequence goes on along the minus strand of JAVJIF010033347.1, from coordinate 32,559 downwards.
AGGCTAATCTAATGACAAATAATGCGGAATTAAAAAATAAATTGCAACACACTTAGTGTAACCAAAGAGTGTAGCCGAATTCCCACTGAAGGGCTCTGGACTATCTCCTCTAAATTCCTCTAAATAAGAGTTGAGGTGTTATGTAAAGCTTTCTTGGTTGAACACAAGTATGGGCACACACAAGCAATACCAAGCATATAAGTATGAATGAACAATATGAATCAATGCAAGACACATTATAAGAGAGAGTTTAGAGATAGTGGATCAAACGCAAACACCGAGATATGTTTCGAGCTTCGTGCACCCAGCTCTGCGTCCCCGCCTTCACACAGAAGGATTTTCACTATAGTGTCCACACAGGACTTCCCACACAAGGAACCTCCACTGAGGATTTGGTTAATACAATCCGGGAGTACACAACTCCTCTCTCAACTAATACAACCTCTACACAAGAGGTAAGGCACAACACAAATCACCTCTACACTTAGAGGGATAGGCACTTAGCCAAACAACTATCAACCTCACACTTAAGGGATAAGGCACAAAGCCAGAACACCACAATCACCTCTTCACTAAGAGGGATACCAACACAACCTCCACTATCACCTCTCACTTGAGGGATATCACAAATTATGGAAGGTTTACAACTCTTAGTAGTATCAACAACCACAAACCAATTCTTTCTCACAAAACTAGATCCTAATAGATAGGATAGATAGATAGCTCCAGTGTGAGAAAGTAAAGTGTTTGGAACAAAGAAAAACACTTGGGAAAATCTCCAAATAGATATTGAAATTTAGATCAAAAAATCAATTCCTAAAAGACTATTTTCTTTTGAATTTCCAACACTCTAAAAACTAATAAAGATTAAAACTTTTGAACCCAAAAACTTTTGCTAAAAAACACTTAAAAGATGTGAAAATTTTCTCTCTTGAAATCTTGGTGAAAACAGCTCAAGAGGGGGCAAATTTATTGCCCCTCAAAATCTGCCCGTTGGCAGTCTGGCAAAGGGCAAAATTGCCTTTTCGGTTGACCAGGCGGTCGACCGGTCAATGGTCATAATTATGACCATTAAGCCACCGGTCGACCAAAAACTGAAACAGAGAGCAGAGCTCTCTGCCGGTCGACCGGGGCCATTTTCAGAGAGCAGAAGCTCTCTGGCGGTCGACCGACCCGGTCGACCGGCATTCCTGCCCAGGCTGCGTGCATGTCCTGTGCACGTCGGTCGACCGGACCGGTCGATCGACTTCTGTCTCGGTCGACCGGTCCGGTCTACCGGCAGACAGCCAGGTCAAACATTATAGGGATTAAAAACTTAGGTTTTTGACTTCAATTAAATCCCATAAAATCACATAAATTCTACGAAAATCAGTTCTTATTAGATCTTTGAAATACAAAAATGTGTGAGTAAAATTCAACACATATTACAAACTACTTGAACCATTTTTGTGTTTTTGAAATATTGCCTTAAACCAAAAATCGTATTTTCCAAAACTTGAATTTTGAAATGGAAAACCGTTTTCTCCAAAACACATGTAAATACAAACACATGATATTGAAATAACTTTTAAGCATGTTGTATATGGATAGAATTCAATATACATAAAAGATATTATATCTATATTTTTGACCTTAAAACCAAGATCGGTTAAACTAAAAAAACCAAACATGAAACTTTAAACTTGTGTGTGTATTGTGAATTTGAGCATGTTAATACTATCTAATCTTTAATACAAGATCTAAACCATAAATTAAACAAACTGAGATTTTCTTGTAGAACTCTGTCTCCAAGTCGACTCGATCCAAACACGATCCACCGAGCTTCATTCCAATCGAGTGCTATATGCGATCTTGACGCACGAGCTCTTGAATCGCTATGTTTAAGTTCCAAAACGCCTTTGTTGAAGCCAAACACCTACTAATATCTTGATCAAATATCTGAAACTAAATGTCACAAGATTATTAGTAAACTATAACTACATGAGTTGATCATCATTAAAACTAGAGTGATGGGCCTTTTGGCTAACAATCTCTCCCTTTTTGATGATGACAAAACTCATGGAGTTATATATGCATGAATTAAAGTTAAGCTTCATAGAAGCTCCCCCTTAACTCATGCATAGCAATAAACATAAAGATATGCAATGAAGGCTCAACATAAACACGCATAAACATGCATAAATAAACATGTATGTAAACTTGCTGATATCAATTGCTCTTTTACCAATTGTAAAAACAAACCAATTGTAAAAGTAAATAAAAGTAAACTTGCATATATAAAGCTCCAAATTTCTCTTCCCCTTTTTGTCAATTCATCAACAAAGGGGTATAAAATAAACTCAAAAACAATCTACTCCCTCTTTTTGTCAAAAAAAATCAACAACGGGGTATAAACAAAAAAAATTTCGCCTCCTTTTTGTTAAACAACAAAAAACAACAAATGGGCATAAAAAGATTTTCTTCCCCTTTTGTATAAAACAAAAATAAAGATACATATCAAAACATTATGATACCAATTTATGATACCAATGAAAAATAAACAAAAATATTTTTGATACCAATTGAAATATATATGTGTATTGTAAATCTTGATACCAATTGTAAACATTTTATAATTTTGATACCAAATGAAAATATTTTATAATTTTGATATCAATTGAAAATAAAAACCAAATATTTTTATGTAAACATAACTCATTTCAATATAGATACCAATTTAAAATGAAACATGATACCAATTGAAAAACATACCAACTATTTGGTTAAACAGATCATTTTGCAATAAAGATACCAAATATAGAATAAAGCCAATTTAAGATTCTTGATACCAATATTGAAAATGTTAGCATATTCTAAATAAAAATATTTTTCATTAAGAGCGTAGGAAATCAATTCAAAAATAATATACCAAATAGAATAATATCATTTTTCATCATAAAGAGTGGGAGTAAGATACCAATTAAAAATAAAATCGATTGAAAGATAAAACATGAAGTTTTCTCCCCCTTTATAAAATACCAATAAAAATGATGCATAAGTTTGTGTAAGAAACCAATTTGAAAAATAATTATCATTAAGAACTAAATCAAGCTTAGCATAAACATAATTTATGCTTTAAGATGTTTAAGATATAGTAAGCACAATCAAATCATATATATATGTATGAAAATGTAAATACCAATAGAAATTGATACTTTTTGAGATTTGAAACATACATATATAGAAAATCAAAGATGAGTACACAACCAAAAATATCAATGGGATACCAATTGAAAAACATGATGAGGATCAAGTGTATAACTCATACTTACCACCCATTCATGCACATGTTTAAAAAGATTTTCAATTTGAGCATATAAGGCATGGTCACCAAACCAACCGCCCTTTATGGGTAGGGGTTTTCAAAAATAGGATTGAAGATAATTTTTACATGTTTGAAAAACTCTACCAATTGAAGAATAATAACTAGTTTAAAGATAATATTTGAAAATTAGTATGAAATCCTTCAAACAAGGAATAAAACAATAAAATATCCACGGGAACATGAAAATCATTAAATTTAATTTTCTTCAAAATAATTCAAACTTCAAGGCATATGTATGGTTTGTCTAAACTATAGGTCTACATACATATCCCTAAACATAATTGAGTCTATAAAGAGATTTTGCATGAAAGACAAATGACTCAAGGGTATACATGTATATCCAATAGTTTTGGCAAAATTAACATATACATGAAGCTAAATACAAACATGAAAATGTGCACAAAAATAGGATATACAAGTCAAAATGCATGAATCATCAAAACTAGGCTATACTAGTACATCTAATGGGTACAAATGAGCACTCAAGCACAAACATATAATAATTAATTTGTGGCTCATTAGTTGTACAAGTATTGACACAAGTTTTAATGAAAACTACATCTTAAACATGTAATCAAATCATGAAATACAAAAATCAAACATGATCATTAAGTAGATGCACATGTTATTAGAGTTATGATATACATAATAGCTAAACTATAGTGAGAACACAAGATATGGTCCATATAAACATGGGTGTATCTCAAATACTATATATGTATGTCAATAGTCTAATTTACATGGCATTTAGCATAATAAGCAATAAAAACATAACATGCTAAAAATTAATAATATGAAAGCATGTAAACATAAATAGGAGTTAGAGATCATTACCAAAATCATTAGGGCACATCTCTATATCTCCAAACTATGGTGGTCCTCCCACCAAACTTCCCTTGAAAGTGATGCATCCAAAATTGTCACCGTTTAGCTCGGAAAGCATCCACATCAAGGCACCAATGCCCTCACGTCATGTGAGAGCCCACACCTACATCAAATAAAATAGGAGTGACTTTTGGTACCCATACTCGATTGGGTCCATGGGGGTTAACACCTTTTCTAACCCAAACAAACATATTTGCAAAATTTAAATCATTTAATCTATCATAATAAAATTTTACAAGGTGGCCCTTACGTCCACAATGTGTACAAGTGTACACATGAGCATACATAGTGTTATGTGTATGAATGTGGGAAGCATGTGTATGCCATGGTTCGTGTGCATGCATAGGTGAAATTTGTCTCTTGCGAAACAAGAATTCCAAACGTGTGTGGTTCATGGCACATTGGCTCAAAGTGGAGCCCAAATAATCAACACTCTTCTTTAAAACACATATTTCATTTTCAATAGAAGAAGAGGTAGATCATGCAATAGGTATGCTAGAAGGTGAAGCTATACTAGCATGGCAAACATGTGTGTCTAAATTATTTTTCAAAGATTTATTTTCGTTAGAAACCAAATCCAATTTCTTTCAAATTAAAACAATTTTATTTTTCAAAGATTTATTTTCTTTTAAAACAAAATCGATTTTTGAAGACAAATCCACATTTTTCTTCAAAATCTTATCTCAATTTTACTTTTTAAAATTTCATTTTCTTTTAGGGCAAGGTTAAGTTTGGATTTCAATGAGTCCCTTTCAATTGAAATCTCATCCCTCTCTTGCAAAACCAAATCAAGTCTAGAAGGCAAAATTTAAATTTCTTCTTTTAATTTTGAGCTATTCTTTTTCAAAACTTTATATTTTTCTAATAATTTTTCACAAACAATGGAAAGTTCTTCGTTTAAAGTATCAGTGTCAACATAAACATCGCCGGAAGAACTAGCACTATTATCTAGTTGAGTTTTCGATTTTACCTCAAGGGAGTTATTCCCTTGGACCATGTAGCATCGTTGGTCAGACTCTTCTCCACTATATTTCTCCTTCTCATTGATTTGCTTTTGTAGCTCGAGAGATGTCAAAATATGTCACACTGTAAAGGCGGAATCACAATGAGAAATCATATTTAAATATTCTTTACTAAGAGATTTTCTAAGTGCCTTTAGAGCTTGCGCATTAGTCTTTTTATGCTTGTCATTGCCAAGATAAGATTCCTTGGTAATGGTAAGGTAAACTTGCCAACCTATGGCTTTTAAATGCCAACTCATCCTAACCTTCCATATATCAATTTTAGAGATATCAAACATGGGAGGGTCATTTATGTGTGTGTAAAGGAGTATGCGTGTAACTGCAAATACTAGATTAGCTAACCAAGATCTTACTCCTAGGTAGTTAAACCTAATATCAGGAGCATAGATTCTGATACCAATTGAAATTACACCTAGAGAGGGTGAATAGGTGTAAGGCTAATCTAATGACAAATAATGCGAAATTAAAAATAAATTGCAACACACTTAGTGTAACCAAAGAGTGTAGCCGAATTCTCGGTGAAGGGCTTTGGACTATCTCCTCTAAATTCCTCTAAATAAGAGTTGAGGTGCTATGTAAAGCTTTCTTGGTTGAACACAAGTATGGGCACACACAGGCAATATCAAGCATATAAATATGAATGAACAATATGAATCAACGCAAGGCATAATATAAGAGAGAGTTTAGAGATAGTGTATCAAACGCAAACACCAAGATATGTTTGAGGTTCGACCACCCAGCTCTACGTCCCCGCCTTCACACAAAAGGATTTCTACTATAGCGTCCACATAGGACTTCCCACACAGGGAACCTCCACTGAGAAATTGGGTAATACAAACTGGGAGTACACAACTCCTCTCTCAACCAATACAACCTCTACACAAGAGGCAAGGCACAACACAGTTTACCTCTACACTTAGAGGGATAGCATTTAGCCAAACAACTATCAACCTCACACTTAAAGGATAAGGCACAAAGCCACAACACCACAATCACCTCTTCACTAAGAGGGATACGAACACAACCTCCACTATCACCTCTCACTAGAGGGATATCAACACAATCACCTCTCACTAGAAGGATATCACAAATTATGGAAGGTTTACAACTCTGGTAGTATCAACAACCACAAACCAATTCTTTCTCACAAAATTAGATCCTAATAGATAGGATAGATAGATAGCTCCAGTGTGAGAAAATAAAGTGTTTGGAACAACGAAAAACACTTAGAAAAATCTCCAAATAGATATTGAAATTTAGATCAAAAAATCAATTTCCAAAAGACTCTATTTTCTTTTGAATTTCCAACATTTTAAAAACTAATAAAGATTAAAACTTTTGAACCCAAAAACTTTTGCTGTAAAACACTTAAAAGATGTGAAAATTTTCTCTCTTAAAATCTTAGTGAAAACAGCTCAAGAGGGGGCAAATTTATAGCCCCTCAAAATCTGCCCATTAGCAGTCTGGCAAAGGGAAAAATTGCCCTTCCAGTCGACCGGGCGGTCGACCGGCCAACGGTAATAATTATGACCGTTGAGCCACCGGTCGATCGAAAACTGAAAACAGAGACCAGAGCTCTCTGCCGGTCGACCGGGGCCATTTCCAGAGAGCAGAAGCTCTCTGGTGGTCGACCGACCCGGTCGACCAGCCTTCCTGCCCAGGCTGCGTGCACGTCCTGTGCACGTCGGTCAACCTGACCGGTCGACCAACTTCTGCCTCGGTCGACCGGTCCGGTCGACCGGCAGGCAGCCAGGTCAAACATTATAGGGATTAAAAACTTGAGTTTTTGACTTCAATTAATTCCCATAAAATCACATAAATTTCACAAAAATTAGTTCTTATTAGATCTTTGAAATACAAATATGTGTGACAAAAATTCAACACATATTACAAACTATTTGAACTATTTTTGTATTTTTGAAATATTGCCTTAAACCAAAAATCGTATTTTTCAAAACTTGGATTTTGAAATGGAAAACCGTTTTCTCCAAAACACATGTAAATACAAAAATATGATATTGAAACAAATTTTAAGCATGTTGTATATGGATAGAATCAAATATACATAAAAGATATTATATCTATGTTTTTGACTTGAAAACCAAGATTGGTTAAACCGAAAAACTAACATGAAACTTTAAACTTGTGTGTGTATTATGAACTTGAGCATATCAACACTATCTAATCTTTAACACAAGATCTAAATCATAAACTAAACAAACCAAAGTCTTCTTGTAGAACTCTGTCTCCAAGTCGACTCAATCCAAACACGATCCACCAAGCTTGACTCCAATTGAGTGCTATATGCGATCTTGACGCATGAGCTCTTGAATCACCATGTTTAAGCTTCAAAACTCCTTTGTTGAAGTCAAATACCTACTAATATCTTGATCAAATATCTGAAACTAAATGTCACAAGATTATTAGTAAACTATAACTACATGAGTTGATCATCATCAAAATTAGAGTGATCGCCTTTGGGCCAACACATTATCCATGTTTTGGTGGGTTCCGTGCATACCCAAAACTACGGCCTCAGTTTCCTGGCGCTGAACTTGGTCGTACCGCTAGGTACTCAGTAAAAGCAACAGAACAATAATAATAAAGCTGTAAACAGTAAACAATAAACAGATGAGATGCCACTCAACCCTCGTGAACCCTGCAGAGGAACGCTCAATCAGCTGCGAACCTGTATTCTTGGTCCACCCAAACTACGAACGTTGTCTCCTCCATCAATTTCTCCAATTCTAGTGTAAGTACTCTAATCGCATTATTACTTAATTTAATCAATATTTGTGTTAGCTAGATTTACAGGATGATACAGTGACAGTGATCGGTAACAGTACATTGAATAGTAACAATATATTGTCAATAGTATAAGGGTGTAATAGTATGATATCACAGTATTGTCCCAGTAATTTCAGTAACATAACCAATAATCATCGATATGATTACTAATGCTTAGGATTTCAGCCACGCAATCGATATCACTATATATGAATCTAAAGTTCGTCATTTAATTTTCTGAACTTTCCATTTATTACATCACTTTAAATATTATCAAAATATCCATGTATCAATAATTCAACTCATTCAATTTCAAAAATTAATAATTTTATTCAGTAATAATCAAATTGGTTTCATGCAAGTAGAGTTTGAATAATTAAGGGAAAGTACTTAATTGATGTATTCAATCTTAAATATTATGAATTTGGTAATTACCATAATTCTAGAAAGTTATTGATTGAAACTTATTTATTTTTTCAGAGATTAATAAATATTTATTTAAAATATCTATAGTATTTATATGCATGAACAACATAAATATTATTATTGTACAATAAATTAAATCTTAAAAATTATGATTTTCTAGACATTAGGGAAATTAATTAAGTAACTTGTTAATAAACATTTAATGAATAACTTTGCAAGATATGTTCATGTATAACAAAATATAAATTATTTAAAAATATAGAATAAATACTAAGTCTTAATTAGGTATTTTATTATTTGCATAATTTATTTAAAAGATACAGTCTTTATTTTAACTTATAATTAAGATGATTTATTTGAAATCACCTGGGGGGGTGAATAGGTGATAATGCTAATCTAGAGAACTTAATGCGGAATTTAAAAACTAATTGCAATAACACAAATGCAACCAACTAGAGATGCACACACAACCAAGCCAATCATATAAGTATGAATGATCAATGTGAAATGATGCACGACACAAAGTAAAGAGAGAGAGAGAGAGATAGAGTAAGAGTCAAGGGATCAAGCGCAAACAACAAGATATGTTTCGAGGTTCGAGCATCCAGCTCTACATTCCCGCCTTCATACAGAAGGATTTCAACTCCACTAGCTTGTCCACAAAGGACTCCCACAAAGGGAACCTCCACCGAGGATTTGGGGCAATTCAATCACAAGGAGTACCCAACTCCTCTCCTTACAAACATAACCTCCTCCTTGAGGCACAACACCAAGCCAACAAACAATCACCTCACAACTTGAGGGATTAGCACAAAGCAACACAAGGATCACCTCACAACTTGAGGGATACAACCACTTGCACAACCTCCTCAACACAATGAGGGAAAGGCACAAAGCCAAGCAAATTTTGGGGTTTACAACTTGGTGGTCTAATAAACAACCACAAACAATTTCTTTCCCACACAAGGATCCTATAGAATGAGATAGTAGATATAGCTCAAGTATGGAGAAAACCAAATGAATGGAAATCAAAATCTCAAAGAAAATCCTTGGGAAAAACTAGAAACTAAGATGAAGAAGTTTAATCAAACACTTTTCCCAAAAACCCTTTTCTTTGATTTTCCAAACCCTAGCAAAAACACCAAATAAATTGTTCAATTAAAGCCCAAAAACTTCTTTTGATTGCTGTGAAAACACTAGAGAAAGCTCAGAAAATTTGTCCAAAAAATCTTAGTGAAAACTGGTCACGAATGGGGTATTTATAGCCCCTAGAAAAATATAGCCGTTGGCAGCAAATTCTGCCAAAAATGAACTGCCGGTCGACCGGTCAGTCGACCGGCCAACGGTCACATTTGACCGCTGGCAGCTACCGGTCGACCGCGCGGCAGACCGGACCAGATACAGAGAGCAATGGCTCTCTTCTCGGTCGACCAGGAGCAACCCGAGAGCAACCTGCTCTCAGTCGGTCGACCGTGCGGTCGACCGGCTTATGGGGCAGCCAGCGTGCACGTATCCGTGCACGTCGGTCGACCGCTACGGTCGACCGGCTACTTGGTACGGCCGACCGTCCGGTCGACCGACCTAGCCTGGCAGCAGCAGTTCTAGTCAGAAAAATATGTAATTTTTAATCCTAAAAATTACATAAATCTCCTAAAAATCCACAAAAATATTTTTCTCATTTTATATTGAAATACAAACTTGTGTTAAAAACTTCAACACAAATACCAAACATATTGGACTATTTTTGTGTTAAAGAAATTTTGCCAAAAGCCAAAAATCGTATTTTCTAAAACTTGGATTTTGAATAGAAAATACGTTTCATCCAAAACTCATCCAAATACAAAAACATGGTATTAAACAACATTTAGGCATGATGTAAATGGATATAATCCTATATACATGAAACATATATATATATATATATATATATATATATATATATATATATATATATATATATATCCATGTTTTTGACTATAATTCCAAAATTATGTTTTGTTAAAACACAAAACCTAAACACATGAATAGGTATATCAAACTAAGTTTGTCTAAGTAGTTGAAGCATGCATGTATATAGAACAAATCTAATATACATTAAACCATGTAAACTTGTTTTGAATCTATCTATTCATGAAAACCAAGATCGGTTAAACCTAAAACCGAAAACCAAAACCAAAACATGAAACGTGTGTGTTTTGTGAACTTGAGCATATCATACTATTCTAATCTTTACAAATAGATCTAAATACAAAACTAATCTAGATACCGATGTCTTCTTGTAGAGTAACGTCTTCAAGCCGACTCGATCCAAAACTTCATGATCCACCGAGCTAAACTCCAATGAGTGCTATATATGATCTTTGACGCTCGGGCTCTTGAATCACCATGTGAAAGCTTCCAAACCATCTTGTTGAAGCAATCACCAACTAATATCTTGATTAATGATCTGAAACTAAATATCACAAGATTATTAGTACACATAACTACATGAGTTAATCATCATCAAAACTAGAGTGGAAGGCCTCTGGGCCAACAATCTCCCCCTTTTTGATGATGACAAAACTCATGGAGTTATATATGCATGGATTAAAGTTAAGCTTCAAGGAAGCTCCCCGTTAACTCATGCATAGCAATAACGAGCAAATAAATATGCAATGAAGGCTCATAAACAAGCATGAAACACATATCTATTATGTTTATCTTGATGCATGAACATAAATCCTTTTTCTAAAACATAATGCTCTTTATACCAAGTAAAGACATGCTCTCTTGATACCAATTAAATAAAACAAATACATGTTCAAAACAAGCTCTTGATACCAACTTGCAAAACAAAACTAATGAAGCTCTTGATACCAACAATAAACAAGTTCTTTAAATAATGCTTTGATACCAATTGAACGTTAATAAACACACCAATTGAACTTTAATAAAAACATAAAACATGCATATAAACTACAAACTCAAATTCTTCTCCCCCTTTTTGTCAATCATCAACAAAGGGGTAAAAGTAAAAACAAAATGTTCTCCCTTTTTGTTCAAAACAAAGAATCAATAAAGGGTGACATTAAACATGATATCAATTAAAAAATGTGTCAATGAAGTTCATAAGTGATATCAATTGAAATGAGTATAAAAATATTTTAAGGAATGCCTATATCAAATGATACCAATTGAAATAAAGGTAAACGAGGCATTGAAACAAATCTTAATTAAACATTTTTATATGAAAACATATACCAATTGAAAACAAAAATCTTGATACTAATTGACAAGTAAACCAATAACATATCAATTGTAAGAAAACAATCTTGTTACCAATTGAAATTAAACATAACAAATTTTGAATTCCTAAACATACATCTTGATACCAATTGTAAATAATTTTTATTTTGAATGTATGATGCCAAATTGAAATTTACAATCATAAAGTATGGGAGTGGAAGACTAATACCAATTGAAAGATGAAATACAAGTTTTCTCCCCCTTTATGAAATACCAACTAAAATAGTGCATAAGCTTGTTTTAGGATACCAATTGAAAACTAATCAATTGAAACAAAATTGAAACTCAAGCTTATCAAAATTTGTGCATAAAAATATAGGGATATAATTAGCACAAATAAAACATATATATGTATGAAAAATTAGATATCAATTGAAATTGATACTCTTTGAAGTGAAAGCATACATACATAAAAACAATATATGAGTATACAAGGAAAATGTCAATATTGATACCAATTGAAAGAATCCAATGATACCAATTGAAACAACAATAATATCAAATGTATATCTCATATAACCTACCACCCATTCATGCTTATGTTAAAATGATTTTCAATATAAAGTATACATAGGCATGGACTCCCATCTATCCGCCCGTAGAAGGTAGGGGTTTTCAAAAATAGGTTTGAAAAATAATACATGTTTGAAAATCTCTACCAAATGAAGAATATCGCAACTAGTTATAAGAAAAATTTTGTAAACTAGTACGAAATCCTTCAAGTAAGGAATAAAACAAGAATAAATTCCATAAAATACATGTAAATCACATAATCACCAACACTCAAAATCTATGAAGCATATATCATACTCATGAAATCAAAGTCATGAGAAAACACGAATGATGTGAGTGTATAAGCATGATGTGAAAAACATAGTCATGGAAATAGGCAATTAAGCTCAATTTGAATTCCTTTAAACATGAAATCATGAAAATCATTATAACTAAGTTTTCATTGAAAATAAATTATACTTCAAGGCATATGTATGTTTTGACAAAACAAGAAGTATACATACATATCCCTAAACACAATTGAGTCCATAATAAAGATTTGCATGAAAGACAAATGACTCAAGGGGTATACATGTATATCTTAAAGTTTGACAAAATAGACATATACATGAAGTTAAAACACATGATCATAAAAACACGTTCAAAATGGGAACATAAGTTAGTATGCATGAATCATCAAAACTAGACTATACTAGCACATCTAATGGGTGCAAATAAGCATTCAAGTACAAACATATATAAAGATTTATTTGTGGCCCACTATATGTACAAGTATAAATCCTAGTCTTAATGAAAACTAACATCCAAACGTATATTCAAATCATGAAGCGTAAAATGATACATAAATCAACATGAAAATCATAAACATGATCATTATGTAAATCCTCATGCTATTAGAGCTATGAAATACATAATAGCTAAACAATGGTGTGAACACAAAAATAAATGGTCCATATAAACATGGGTGATCTCAAAAGCTATACATGCATGTCAAAGATCTAATAGTCATGGCATTTACCATACTAAACAAAACATGAGGCATCAAAAATAAAAATCATAAACATCCATATGATCATTATGTATATGCATGTGCATTAGATCTAGAGCATACATATTAGTTAAAAAAAACAAAGTGAGAACTCATAGATATAAATCCATTTAAAGCATGGGTGTCTCAAATAACTAACAAGTATATCACTAATCTAATGAACATGGCATAAGCATAATGAACAATAACACATGACATGCTATAAATCGATGAACATGAAAAGCATGTAAATATAAACGAGAGTTAGAGATTGATATCAAAACCGATGAAGGCACCTCTCTAGTTCTCCAAAATAATGGTAGTCCTCTCCACCAAACTCCCCTTGAAAGTGATGCATCTAAAATGGTTCTCTTTAAGCACGGAACGCATCCACTTCAAGGCACCAATACTCTCATGTTATGCGAGAGCCCACACCTACATCAAAAATCAAAGGGGTGGTCTTTGGTACCCATTTTCTCTTGGGTCCATAGGGGTTAGTATCTTTCCTAACCCAAACAACATTATTTGCTAAATTTTCATCATATATACGATCATAGCAAAATCTAGCAAGGTGGCCCTTACGATCACAATGCGTACAAGTGTACACATGAGCATACAATGTGTGATGGTGGTGACCGTGGAAAGCATGTGTATGCCGTGGAGGGTGTGCATGCAAAGATGGAACTTGTTTCTTACGAACCAAGGTTTCCAAGCGTGTATGATTTAAAGTACATTGGCTCCAAGTGGTGCCCAAACAATCTACACTTTTCTTCAAAACATTTATGTCATTCTCAATACTAGAAGATAAAGTGGAGCATGCAAAAGATGTGCTAGGTGAAGTTACACTAGCATGGCAAACATGTGAAGACAATTCAATTTTCAAAGAATCATTTTTCTTTAAAACCACATCCAATTCTTTTGTAATGAAATCAATTTCATTTTTCAAAGAAAGGTTATCTTTTAAAATAAAATCTAATTAGAAGATAAAACCTCATTGTTTTTCACAACATCATCACAATCATTTTTGCTTTTCAAAAATTCATTTTCCTTTAGGACAAGGTCTAGTTGAGATTTAAGTGAGTCACGTTCACTAGTAATCTCTTCCTTCTCTTGCAAAATCGATTCAAAACTTGAACACAAATCCTTCATTTCTTCTTTTAAATCAAAGTTCTTCTTTTTCAAAAGTTCATGTTTTTTAAAGAATTTTTCAAGCTTTGAAGCAAGTTCAACATTTAAGGATTGAATTTCTAAACACCCATAGCAATAGGAACTAGAGCAATCATCTAGTTGAGATTCCGATTGTACCTCAAGGGAGTCTTTCCCTTGGACCATGAGGCAATGCTCGTCGGACATGTCTCTCCTAGATCTCCTTATCTTGTTAATAATCCTTGGAAGCTCGGGAGAAGTCAAAATGCTCCAAACTGCAAAAGCCGAATCATAATGAGCAAACACATGTAAAAGATTTTCATTAAGAGATGCTCTAAGTGTCTTAAGTGCTAATGCATTAGCCTTTTTATGCTTGCTAGCATTAGGGTAGGATTCTTGAGTAGTGGCTTGATAAACTAGATGTCCTAGGCTTTTTAAATGACAACTCATCTTGGCCTTCCAAATATCATGTCTAGAAAAATCAAACATAGGAGGGCTATCCATGAGTGCAAACTAAATGTGTGCAAATAAAAATGCAAATGAAGATTAGCAAACCAAGATCTCACTCCTAGGTGGTTAAACCTAAATATCAGGAGTGTAGGCTCTGATACCAATTGAAATCACCTAGAGGGGGGTGAATAGGTGATAATGCTAATCTAGAGAACTTAATGCGGAATTTAAAAACTAATTGCAATAACACAAATGCAACCAACTAGAGATGCACACACAACCAAGCCAAGCATATAAGTATGAATGATCAATGTGAAATGATGCATGGCACAAAGTAAAGAGAGAGAGAGAGATAGAGTAAGAGTCAAGGGATCAAGCGCAGACAATAAGATATGTTTCGAGGTTCGAGCATCCAGCTCTACATCCCCACCTTCACACAGAAGGATTTCAACTCCACTAGTTTGTCCACAAAGGACTCCCACAAAGGGAACCTCCACCGAGGATTTAGGGCAATTCAATCACAAGGAGTACCCAACTCCTCTCCTTACAAAGACAACCTCCTCCTTGAGGCACAACACCAAGCCAACAAACAATCACCTCACAACTTGAGTGATTAGCATAAAGCAACACAAGGATCACCTCACAACTTGAGGGATACAACCCACTTGCACAACCTCCTCAACACAATGAGGGAAAGGCACAAAGCCAAGCAAATTTTGGGGTTTACAACTTGGTGGTCTAACAAACAACCACAAACAATTTCTTTCTCACACAAGGATCCTATAGAATGACATAGTAGATATAGCTCAAGTGTGGAGAAAACCAAAGGAATGGAAATCAAAATCTCAAAGAAAATCCTTGGGAAAAACTAGAAACTAAGATGAAGAAGTTTAATCAAACACTTTTCCCAAAAACCCTTTTCTTTGATTTTTCAAACCCTAGCAAAAACACCAAATAGATTGTTCAATTAAAGCCCAAAAACTTCTTTTGATTGCTGTGAAAACACTAGAGAAAGCTCAGAAAATTTATCCAAAAAATCTTAGTGAAAACTGGTCACAAATGGGGTATTTATAGTCCCTAGAAAAATATAATCGTTGGCAGCAAATTCTGCCAAAAATGAACTACCGGTCGACCGGTCGGTCGACTGGCCAACGGTCACATTTGACCGCTGGCAGCTACCGGTCGACCGCGCGGCCGACCGGACCAGATACAGAGAGCAATGGCTCTCTTCTCGGTCGACCGCTCGGTCGACCGGGAGCAACCCGAGAGCAACCTGCTCTCAGTCGGTCGACCGTGCGGTCGATCGGCTTATGGGGCAGCCAGCATGCACGTATCCGTTCACGTTGGTCGACCGCTACGGTCGACCGGCTACTTGGTACGGCCGACCGTCCGGTCGACCGACCTAGCCTGGCAGCAGCAGTTCTGGTTAGAAAAACATGTAATTTTTAATCCTAAAAATTACATAAATCTTATAAAAATCCACAAAAATAGTTTTCTCATGTTACATTGAAATACAAACTTGTATTAAAAACTTCAACACAAATACCAAACATATTGGACTATTTTTGTGTTATAGAAATTTTTGCCAAAAGCCAAAAACCGTATTTTCTAAAACTTGGATTTTGAATAGAAAATACGTTTTGTCCAAAACTCATCCAAATACAAAAACATGGTATTAAACAACATTTAGGCATGATGTATATGGATATAATCCTATATACATGAAACATATATATATCCATGTTTTTGACTATAATTCCAAAATTATGTTTTGTTAAAACACAAAACCTAAACACATGAATAGGTATATCAAACTAAGTTTGTCTAAGTAGTTGAAGCATGCATGTATATAGAACAAATCTAATATACATTAAACCATGTAAACTTGTTTTGAATCTATCTATTCATGAAAACTAAGATCGGTTAAACCTAAAACCGAAAACCAGAACCAAAACATGAAACGTGTGTGTTTTGTGAACTTGAGCATATCATACTATTCTAATCTTTACAAATGGATTTAAACACAAAACTAAACTAGATACCGATGTCTTCTTGTAGAGCAACGTCTTCAAGCCGACTCGATCCAAAACTTATGATCCACCGAGCTAGACTCCAATGAGTACTATATATGATCTTTGACGCTCGGGCTCTTGAATCACCATGTGAAGGCTTCCAAACCATCTTGTTGAAGCAATCACCAACTAATATCTTGATTAATGATCTGAAACTAAATATCACAAGATTATTAGTACACATAACTACATGAGTTAATCATCATCAAAACTAGAGTGGATGGCCTCTGGGCCAACAATATTAAACACAATGAAAGTAATTTTTTTAAATAGATTTAATAAAGAAGAATACTCACTGTAATATTCAAACTTTAAAATATTATTTTTCAGGAAAATCTTCATTGTTTACTTTTATCCTTAATTATTTCTAAGGAGTGTCTATTTTAATAATTCAAAATATTATAATATTTCTGAATTTGGAATTACTTATATGGAACATGTAAAATAAATATATGAAGTATAAATTAGCAACACAAATAGTTATATTATATTAAAATTAAATAATTAATAAAATGCATAAATATTCATAATTTATAATCCAACATTTTAGGAAATCTTTATTACTTATAATTAATTTGAAGTATTTTCTTAGAAGTAAACACTTACTAATTCAATTAAAAAAATCAATAATTATTTATTTAAAAATCTATTTATACTAATTTTATGTAATCACAACTGAACAATTTCAAAGCAAATTCAAATAGTCATTTGCATAAATCTACGTCAAGGCGAATTTGCAATTCTCAATGTAAGAAAATTAACTAATAAATTCTAAAGGCTAAACATTAATTAAATAATTGACAACTATACTCAATTTTATAAAAATGGATCAAAATTTTTTTAAAAATAAAAGTTGTTATCTGGATTTCCACTGAACTAGATACTGAGTTATATAGTCAAGCTCAAAAATCTAGAATTAACTTATTCAGTTTATATAATTTTTTTATAAAAATACCATAGATTTTATTACTTTAATTTATTTCGCTACCAAAATAATTTTTCGGTTAAAAATTTAGTTTGTGATTTTACACAATTTTTCTGAATTTTTTGAATTTATTTTCATTTTTTTCTAAATTATATAAACCTCAATTTATATAAGCCTAAAATCAATTAAAATCCTTAATAGGTCTGTTTGCCACAGTAATGGGTCTGGACTGCTAGAGTAATGAGCCTGAGTCTGGGTCTGCTATAGTACTGGTCTGGGCCTGCTACAGTGTCAGGTTCGGGTTTGCTACAGTGCGGCGATAATAACTTTTTTCTAATTTCCATTGAATTTAATTTTTCTTTTTTTGATGATAAAAAATTGTAAAAATTAAATAAAAAATGATAATTAGGACGTACTTTTTGGATGTTCCTACATATTTTTATTCGATTTTCAGAGTGGAATTTTGATAATAAAATATGTGAAATAATATAACATGCTCAAGTTGTTCTGTGAAATGTCCGAATAAAAAATCATACAAATTAAAATACACTCACTTGAATCGCTTCCCTTCAGTCTGAATTGTTCCTCCTAACTTCCATCATGCCTGGGCTTCGCCTATACTGGGTTTTTACAAGAGGGATGAGAGAGGAGAAAGGAATGAGAGATTTATGTGAAGGGGGTTTTGGGTTTTCTTCAGTTCCTTTTTTCCTTTCCTTACTTTAGGGATGATGAACGATGAGATAGGTTTAATTTATTAGATTAGGATTTAAATTCTGATTTTTAATTTGTAGGTTACAACTAAAAGATTATATTGTTTTCAGAATCAATAAGGATCTTATAAGATTTTTTAGTTAAGAATTGAAATTTGAAATAGACTTTAAGTTTAGTTTAAATAAATTGGATCACTTTCATAATCACATGCCAATGTTGCATTATGGTTTCGACATTAGGAGTTGATATAAGAGAACTCACGTTCAAATTATGGCTTTAAAATTTAAATAATATTTTTATTTCATTATTTATCATTTTAATTATTAATTTGGGTATTATGAAATGAGAATATTACAATCTATCCACCTTACAAAAATTTCGTCCTCGAAATTTCAATACGGCAGGGAAATAATCAAGGAGGATTAAAGTTGATAATAAATAAACATGATCAAGAATAGACACAATAGAGTAAGACTCAAATGAAGAATGATCGTTCGCGAATGATGTCTTCTCACTCCCATGTCACTTATCTATGCATTATGGCCCCACCATGCTTATGCTACGCGCTCTGATTTTCTTGCGTCGGTTTAGAAATGATAGTTGGTTCCAAGAGACAGTAGGATAAAATGAATCGAGAAGAATATAAGAATCAAGAAAGAAGTTTAAATCACTCTAGAAGGAGAGTTTGAAATCAGGAACAACAAAAGATTGAGAGATGGATTTTTAAAAGAAAGATGATCGATTCTCAAGTGGATTCAATACCATTGTGTGAATATTATATGTTTACTGCAGTGTAAATATAACTCATCTCATGTCGCAGGCATGAACTAGGTCCATTCTGTTGAAAAATCGAACATTGAACCTGGCTCAAGCATGATATCAGGAAAACCCGGTAACTCATAATTTGGTCGAAACCTGGCTCTGATACCAAGAAAATCCTATCACGCCTCGCTTCCTAAAATACACTGAAATGGAGACGCGACTAGAGTCGACGACATATATACGTAAGGAGAAATATGTCACGTATATATGCCAAGCCTAAAGTGACCTATGTTGGTCCAAAGGCGTATCACTCTAGTTTTTATAATGATTAATTCATGTAGTTATACTACTAATGATCTTGTGTTCATTTAGTTTCAGAAATTCTACTAAGATCATAGTTGGTGTTTAGGTACAATGAAAGATTCGAAGTCAAGTTTTGAAGCTAGCATGTGTTGATTCAAGTGCTCGTGCTTCAAGATCGCATCAAGTACTCAAGAGGAGTCTAACTCTTTGGATCAAGTTTTAGACCAAGTTAAGATGGAGAAGAAGATTTTCAAGACTTGCGTCATATTTGTAAGTATTAAAATTTTATTTTTAGATAAAATATAAAGGATAGCTTAGTTGTGGATTGCTCAAGCTCTTATGCACACACAACTTTGATTTTCAAAAAATACGGTTTTTGTTTTAAGCTTTAAATTTTATGCCTCAAAAATAGTTCACATATTTGTAATATATATTGATTTTTGATCACACATATTTGTACTTCAAAGTATTTCAATGAAATTATTTTTGTGAATTTTATGGAGATTTTATGAAATTTAAGATGTATTTTAAAATGTTGTTAAAACTGTTTTTTTTTTGGCTGCTGGCGGTCGATCTACCGGTCGACTAAAGCCAGGCTCGGTCGATCGACCGATCAACTAACGTGCACAAAACATGCACAAGCCTATGTGACTTGATCTCAGTCGACTGAGTGGTCGACTGCAGTAGAGATCGACCGACCGACCAGTCGACCGACTGAGTTTGCAAGGCTCTCGGGTTTTCTCGGTCGACCGAACGGCTGACCGCTCTACTGATCTGCTCGACACACTTATAGTTTTTTGGCCATAACTTTTTATTATTATATTTAATCAATATGATTTAAATTGCATTTCAAAGATAACATTCAGGATACATTTCTTATTCAATAATCATTTTCTGATTCAAATGTTAAAGATGTCAAATATTGGATTGAAGTCTATTCTAGTTCTAAAACAGTTTACAATTTCTTGTTTGATAACTTTCTATATTTTGTTAATAACATTCTACTCCAAAATGATATGAATTTGATTTAAGTTGTATTAGAAAGAAGACGTAAAGATCTACAAATTTATCTGATATATGTATTCCAAATTCTAACATTTTAGGCCTCAAAATTGTACTCAAATTTGACCTATTGCACAATCTGGGTCTGAGGTCGGTCGACCGCCAAATTCCAACGGTCAGAAATTTGACCATTGGTCGGTCGATCGGGCAGTCGAGCGACTGACCATTTCTAGCAGTTTTTGAACCATAATAGCTAGTTTTTCTTAGCCTATAAATATGGGGTTTTTGGGTGAGTTTTAAACAAAATTTTCAAGAGCTTATTTCCCAGCTTCAATAGAGCTTTCCCATCAAGTTTTTAGAACTTCATTGCTATATCAAAAGAGAGTTTATCAAGTGTGATTCTCTTTAGTTTTCAAAAGCTTTTCTTTAAGTTTTTCACCTCCATATCTATCTTATTTTCTCACACAAGCTTGAGCTATCCATTGCCATCTTCTAAAGGATTGTTGTTTGTGAGAGTATTTATTAATGATTAAGAGAACTGATCACCAAGTGTTCCACCTTTGTATTTGGAGGAGTCGTAGAGGTTGCGGCCTCGGTGAGCTTGCAGGTTCGTGTGTGTTGTTCTTGCGAAAACAAGTGAGAGACTTGAGGGTCCAAGAGTTTTAAAAGAGCTCGTTGTAGGCATTGCGGCCCCAGTGATCTTGTTGGATCTATTATAGTGAAAATCCTTCATAGTGTTGAAGGCGGGGACATAGATCAAGTGTGCTCGAACTTTGAAAGAATTATCTCGTGTTTGTGATTGCTTATCTTTCTCTCTCACTTGTGTTTTATATCTTGCATGCTCTTATTGTTCATATCTATTACATGCTTGATATTTTCTTGTGCTTAATTGATATATGCTTGGGATTGTTTGCTCACACTTGTATTCAAGCAAGAGAGCCATATGGCACCTCAACTCTTAATCTAGAGAAATCTTGAGGAGATAGTCTAGAGCCTTTCACCGAAAATTTGGATACACTTTTTGGTTATACTTTGTGTGTTTGCATAATAGTTTTAGTTTGCATAATTAGTTTTAATTTTGCATTAGTTTTGTATTTGATTAGCTTGTCACCTTTTCACCCCCCTCTAGGTGACTTACAAGTGGTATCAGAGCTTTGTGCTCCTGATTTAGGTCTAACAACCTCGAGTTAAAGATTCTATTTTTTGCTAATCATAATATTTACCCACACACACATGGATTTCATGACACCTCCCATGTTTGACATTCTTAACCTCTAAACTTGGAAAGTTAAGATGTCCATGTATCTTAAAGCCCTATGTTTTCATGTTTATTTTGTCACTATTAAAGATTCTTATTTTCTAAAATGGCAAAAATCTTGAGGCTAATGCAAAAGCCATTCATACTTTAAAGAGTACCCTAAATGATGAATATTTATCTAGGGTGTCTAATATTGAATCAGCTTTTGTAGTATGGAATACTCGAGCAACATTATAAAGGGAGTGACTCGGATGATGGAAATGCCACTTCCAATATGTGCTACATGGTCCAAGGGATGACCCCCATGAGGTAAATTTTGACTCTGAGCTTATGAAAATGTTGACATGCCATATGATGAGCTTGTATTATTTTGTCAACAACTTCTTAGAAAATATTAATTGTTAAAGAAAGAAAAAGATTCTTTTAAAAATAAATTTGAAATTATTTCAAAAGAAAATGAATCTTTGAAAAAGAAAATTATTTTGATTGAAAAAGAAAAGAAAATTGTTTTGAAAGAAAATTACTCCTTGAAAAAGAAAATAGTTTTGAAAGAAAAGGAAAAGATTTCTATTTCTAAAGTGAAAAAGAATGTTGTTTCTCATGTTTCTCATGCTACTAATTCATGACCTCCTATTGATAAAAATGAGATTCATATTTTGAAAAATAGAATTGATTGTTTGGGCTCCACTTTGAGCCAATGTGCATTTAAACATATAAATTGGAATCTACGTTTCGTAAGAAACAAATTCCACACATGCATGCACATCCTACACAGCATATACCTCATGTACACCACGATCACACCCATTCTCATATGTATTCTAGAGTGTGCACATGTATACATTGTGGCTGCAAAGGCCATCTTGCAAAATTTTATTTTGAAAGACTAAATTCTTTAAAATTTGCAAATAATAATATTTGGGTTCCCAATATTTCTAACCCTCATGGACTCAAAAAGATATGGGTACCAAAATCTCCACTTCTTATGTTTGATGTAGGTGTGGGCTCTCACAAGACGTGAGAGGTTTGGTACCTTGGTGATGGTTGCATTTAGAGCTTAAGGACAAACACATTTGATGCATCGCTATCAAGGAAGCATGGTGGGAGGACCACCTCCTGTTTTAGAGAAATGAATTAGTTACATCAGTTTTGGTAACCATTTCTTTTTCCTCTTTAAAAATATTTTAAATGTTTATATGCTAGTGTAAATTACCTAGACTCTATCATATGATACTTTTTTCCTTATATTTGAGTTGTTTGGTTGCCTAAGCTTTGCATGTACTTTTGAAATTTTTTTAATGGATTTACATGCCTATTCCTTTTGGTTGATTCATGTTTCCAAATTCATGTTTCCAAATTCTAATGTTTTAGGGCTCAACTTGTGCTCAAAATTGACCTATTGCACAATCTGGGTCTGAGATCGGTTGACCGCTCGGTCGACCGCTAGACTCTAATGGTCAGAATTTGACCGTTGGTCGATCGATTGGGCAGTCGACCGATAGACCATTTCTGACAGTTTTTGAACCATAATAGCTAGTTATTCTTGGCCTATAAATATGGGGTTTTTGGGTGAGTTTTAAAAAAGTATTTTCAAGAGCTTATTTTCCCATCTTCAATAGAGTTTTTCCAATTAGTTTTTAGAGCTTTATTGCCATATCAAAAAAGAGTTTATCAAGTGTGATTCTCTTGAGTTTTCAAAATCTTTTCTTAAGTTTTAGTTTTTCACTCCACATCTATCTTGTTATCACACAAGCTTAAGATATACATTACTATATCCATCCTCTATAGGATCCTTATTTGTGAGAGTATTTGTTGGTGATCAAGAGAGCTAATCACCAAGTGTTCAACCTTTGTATTTGGAGAAGTTGCAGAGGTTGCGGCTTGGTGAGCTTGCGAGTTCGCGTGTGTTGTTCTTGCGGGAATAAGTGAGGGACTTGAGGGTGCAAGAGTTCTTGAGAGAGCTCGTTGTAAGTGTTGTAGCCCCGAGTGATCTTGCGGGTCAATTATAGAGGAAATCCTTCAAGTGTTGAAGGTGGGTACGTAGAACAAGTGTGCTATAACCTCGAAACAATTCTCCCGTGTTTGTGATTGCTTATCTTTATCTCTCACTTTTTTATATCTTGCATTCTCTTATTGTTCATATCTATTACATGCTTGATATTTCCTTGTGCTTAATTGATATATCTTGGGATTGTTTGCTCACACTTGTATTCAACTAAAAGAGACATAGTGGCACCTAAACTCTTATTCTAGAGGAATCTTGAGGAGATAGTCTAGAGCCCTTCACTGAAAATTCGGCTACACGCTTTGGTTATACTTTGTGTATTTGCATAATAGTTTTAATTTGCACAATTAGTTTTAATTTTGCATTAATTTTGTATTTGACTAGCTTGTCACCTATTCACCCCCCCCTCTAGGTGACCTACAAGTGGTATCAGAGTTTGGTGCTCTTGATTTGGGTCTAACAATCTCGAGTTAAAGATCTTTTTTGCTAATCACGATATTTACCCACATACACATAGATTTCATGACACCTCTCATGTTTGACATGTTGGCCCAGAGGCCCTTCACTCTAGTTTTGATGATGATTAACTCATGTAGCTATAATTTATTAATAATCTTATGATATTTAGTTTCAGATATTTGATCAAGATATTAGTAGGTGATTAGCTTCAACAAAGGTGTTTTAGAGCTTTCACATGGTGATTCAAGAGCCCGAGCTACAAGTTCATATCTAGCACTCGTTGGAGTCAAGCTCGGTGGATCACGTTTGGATCGAGTCGACTTGGAGACGGCAAGAAGACTTCGGTATTATGTTTAGAATAGTTTGTTTAGATCTTGTGTTAAAGGTAGATAGTGTGATATGCTCAAGTTCACAACACACACACAAGTTTCATGTTTTAAGTTTATTGGTTTTGGTTTTCGGTTTAACCGATCTTAGTTTTCATGAATAGATAGAATCAAAACAAGTTTACATAGTTTAATGTATATTAGATTTAATCTGTATACATCTATACTTCATATATTTAGACAAACTTATTTTGATAGTCTATTCATGAGTTTGGTGTTTGGTATTTAAATAAAACCTATTTTCGAATTTAATGTCAAAAACATAGATATAATACCTTTCATATATATTGGATTCTATTCATATACAACATGCTTAAAAGTTGTTTAAATATCATGTATTTGTATTTGTATGAGTTTTGGAAAAATCGGATTTCCCTTTCAAAAATCAAGTTTTAGAAAATACGTATTTTGGTTTAAGGCAAATTTTCAAAGACACAAAAATGGTTCAAATAGTTTGAAATATGTGTTGAATTTTTATCACACATGTTTGTATTTCAAAGATAATACAAGAACTGATTTTTGTGAAATTTATGAGATTTTATGGGATTTAATTGATAATAAAAACCCAAGTTTTTAAGTCTTGTAATGACCTGGCTGGTTGACTGCCAGTCGACCAGACCGGTCGACCGTAGCAGTAGTCAGTCGACCAGGCCGGTTGACCGACGTGCACAAGCGTGCACGCCAGTGGAGCTGGTAGGCCGGTCGACCGGGCCGGTCGACCGTCCAGAGAGCTCAGCTCTCTGGAAATGGCCCCGGTCGACCGGCAGAGAGC
This sequence comes from Agave tequilana, assembly GCA_038442645.1. NCBI lineage: Eukaryota > Viridiplantae > Streptophyta > Magnoliopsida > Asparagales > Asparagaceae > Agave > Agave tequilana. The sequence goes on along the minus strand of JAVJIF010033347.1, from coordinate 6,999 downwards.
TCTGCTCTCTGTAACCAGACTCGGTTGACCGGGTCGGTCGACCGAGGGCTCAACGGTCATATTTTTTACCGTTGTCCGATCGACCGCCCGTTCGACCGGAAGGGCAATTCTGCCCTTTCCAGCTGCCAACGGGCAGATTTGCTTTGGGGCTATAAATACCCCATTTCCTTTGCTGATTTCAACAAGATTTCAAGAGAGAAAATTTTCATATCCCTTAAGTGTATTTCAGCAAAAAGTTTTTGGGTTCAAAGTTTTAACTTCATTAGTTTTAAAGTGTTGGAAATTTCTAAGAAAATTGAGTCTTTTGGGAATTGGTTTTTGATCTAAAATTCTTTATCTATTTGGAGATTTTCTCAAGTGATTTCCTTTGCTCAAAACACTTTGATTTCTCACACTTGAGCTTATCTTACTATCGTATCTATAGGATCATTGTTTTGTGAGAAAAAGATTTGATTTGTGGTTGAAAGAGACCACCAAGTGTTATAACCTTCCATTCATTATGATATCCCTCTAGTGAGAGGTGATAGTATTGATATCCCTCTAGTGAGAGGTGATTGTGGAAGTGGTATTTGTATCCTTCTGGTGAGAGGTGGAGTTTGTGTTGGATTCCCTCAAGTATGAGGTGATTGTGGTTGTGCTGGCTAAGTGCCTATCTCTCAATTGTGAGGTTGATATTGTGTTTGTACCTTGCCTCTAAGTGTAGAGGTTGTATTATTAAGAGAGGAGTTGTGTACTCCCGGTTATTGTATTTACCCAAATCCTCAGTAGAGGTTCCTGTGTGGGAAGTCTTGTGTGGACGAGTTAGTGAAAATCCTTCTGTGTGAAGGCGGGGATGTAGAGCTGTGCGCTCAAACCTCGAAACATATCTCGGTGTTTGCGTTTGATCCATTTTCTCTAACTCTCTCTTATATTGTGCCTTGCATCATTCATATTGTCATATCATACTTATATGCTTGGTTGTGTTTGTTTATGTGCCTCACTTGTGTTTAACCATAGAGAGCTTCATATAGCACCTCAACTCTTATTTAGAGGAATCTAGAGGAGTTAGTCCAGAGCCCTTCACCAGAATTTGGCTACACTTATTGGTTACACTAAGTGTGTTGCATTTAGTTTTAAATTTCGCATTATTTGTCATAGATTAGCGTACACCTATTCACCCCCCTCTAGGTGTAGTTTCATTTGGTATCAGAGCCTACGCTCCTGATATTAGTTTAACCACCTAGGAGTGAGATCTTGGTTGCTAATCTAGACTTGCATTTGAACACATATAGTTTGCACTCATGGATAGCCTTCCCTTGTTTGATATCTCTAAACTTGATCTATGAAAGGTTAGGATGAGTTGGCACTTATAAGCCATAGGTTTGCATATTTTCCTTGCCACTACAAGAAATCCTATCTTGGTAATAGCAAGCATATAGAGGCCAATGCACAAGCCCTAAAGGCACTTAGAGCATCTCTTAGTGAAGATTATTTAAACATGATTTCTCATTGTGATTCCGCCTTTGCAGTGTGGAATATCTTAACCTCTCCAAAGCTTCAATTGCCAATCCAAGTGGAGAAGGAATCTAGTAGAGAAGAATCCGACCAACGTTGCTTCATGGTCTAAGGGAATGACTCCCTTGAGGTATATCCGAAATCTCAACTAGATGATTGTGCTAGTTCTTCAGAAGATGATATTATTGATGTTGATGCTTTAAATGAAGAACTTTCTATTGTATGTGAAAAATTGCTTGAAAAATATAAAGCATTGAAAAAGAAAAGTTTTGGACTTAACAAAGAAAATAAAAACTTATCTTCTAGACTTGATTTGGTTTTGCAAGAGAGGGATGAGATTTCAAGTGAACGTGACTTACTTAAATCCCAACTTGACCTTGCCCTAAAAGAAAATGAAATTTTGAAAATAAAAAATGATTGTGAAAATGTTTAAAGAAAAACAAGACTTTAACTTCAAAACTTGATTTTGTTGTAAAAGAAAATGAAACTTTCAAAAATAAAATTATTTCAATTGCAAAGATTTGGATTTGGTTTCTAAGAAAAATATTTCTTTGAAAAATGATATTGATTCACATGTTTTCCATGCTAGTATAGCTTCACCTTCTAGGACTTCTATTGCATGCACCTCTTCTTCTTCCATGATTACAAATGATATATCCATGCTTAAGAAGAATGCTGATTGTTTGGGCTCCACTTTGAGCTAATGTGCTTTGAACCACACACGTTTGGAATCTATGTTTCGAAAGAAACAATTCCCATCTATGCATGCACACAAATCACAGCATACTCATGCTCCTCACGTTCACACTCAAAACACTATGTATGCTTATGTGTACACATGTACACATTGTGGATGTGGGGTCACCTTGCTAAATTTTGTTATGATAAGATACATGATTCACATTTAGCAAATAAATTTGTTTGGGTTAGGAAAGGAGATAAACCCCATTGACCCAAAAGAGTATGGGTACAAAAGACCACTCCTATTCTATTTGATGTAGGTGTGGGCTTTCACTCGATGTGAGAGTGATGATGCCTTGAGGTGGATGCGTTCCGAGCTTAAAGATGATAATTTGGATGCATCCCTTTCAAGGGAGTTTGGGGAGGACCACCTTAGTTTGGAGACATGAAAAGTTGCTCTCATAGTTTTGGTAACGATCTCTTACTCCTCATTTATGTTTACATACTTTTTATCATTGATTTATAGCATGTTTTGATTACTATGTTAAATGCCATGATAATTAGCTTGGTGACCTACATGTATAGCATTGAGATACATCTATGTTTATATGGTTATTACTTTTGTGTACTTATATTTGTTTAAGCTATTATGTATATCATAGCTCTAATAACATGTGCATTTACCATAATGATCATATGTGTTTTGTTTTGATTTTTGTGCTTCATGATTTGATTACATGTTTAGATATTAGTTTTCATTAAAACTTGAGTATATACTTGTACAACTAGTGAGTCACAAATTGATTATTATATGTTTGTGCCTAAATACTCATTTGTACCCATTAGATGTACTATTATAGCCTAGTTTTGATGATTCATGCATTTGACTTGCATTTCACATTTTTAGACATGTTTTCATATATGTTTAACTTCATGTATATGTCTATTTTGTCTAAACTAATAGTTATATATAAACATCCATGAGCCACTTGCCTTCATGCATATACTTTTGTGGACTCGTTCATGTTTGGATATGTATGTATACTTTAGTTTGTACAAAAAATACATATGCCTTGAAGTTTAAATTATTTTGATGAAAATTAAATTATTTTCATGTTTTAAGGAATTTACATTGAGCTTATTGCCTATTTTCATGATTATGTTTTCACATAACTCTTACACACTCACTTTACTTAATGTTTTCTCATGATTTTGGCTTCATGAGTATAATATGTACTTTATAAATTTTGAGAGTTTGATGATCATGTGATTTTCATATTTTCATAAAAAATATTTTTATTTTATTCCTTACTTGAAGGATTTCGTACTAGTTTACAAATTTTATCATTAAACTAGTTGCGTATTCTTCATGTGGTAGAGTTTTCAATTGTGCTAAACATATTTTCAAAGTTATTTTGAAAACTCCTACCCATTAAAGGGCGGTTGGTTGGGCGACCATGCCTTGTATGCTATTTATTGAAAATCTATTTTAACATGTGCACGAAATGGGTGGTAGGATGAGTTATACACTTGATTTTCATCATATTTTTCAATTGGTATCCCAATTGATAATTTCATATATATATACTCATATTTGGTTTTAATATATGTATGTTTCATAACTTCAAAAAGTATCAATTTTTATTGGTATTTAATTTTCATACATACATAATTTGATTGTGCTTATTATATCGTTACATCTCATAGTACACAAATTATGTTTATACTAAGCTTGATTTAGTTTTCATATTGAAATTTTATAAGCTTATGCATCATTTTCATAAAGGGGGAGAAAACTTCATGTTTTGTTGGCCCAGAGGCCTTTCACTCTAGCTTTGATGATGATTAACTCATGTAGTTATAGTTTACTAATAATCTTGTGACGTTTAGTTTCAGATACTTAACCAAGATATTAGTAGGTGATTAGCTTCAACAAAGGTGTTTTGGAGCTTTACATGGTGATTCAAGAGCCCGAGCATCAAAGTTCATATCTAGCACTCGTTGGAGTCAAGCTCGGTGGATCATGTTTGGATCGAGTCGACTTGAAAACGGAGTTCGTCAAGAATATTTTGGTACATTGTTTAGTTTATAGTTTAGATCCATTGTTAAACATTAGATAGTGTGATATGCTCAAGATCACAACACACACACTTATTTTAAGTTTCGTGTTTTGGTTTTCGGTCTTTGGTTTAACCGATCTTGGTTTTCATGAATAGATAGAATCAACAAGTTTACATGGTTTAATGTATATTAGATTTGTTCTATATACATATATGCTTCAACTAGTTAAACAAACTTAGTTTGATAGTCTATTCATGAGTTTAGAGTTTTGGTATTTTAACAAAACGTGTTTTCGGATTTATTGTCAAAAACATTGATATAAATCTTTATATGTATATTGGATCATATCCATATACAACATGCTTCAAATTTGTTTCTATATCATGTTTTTGTCTTTGGATGAGTTTTGGACAAAACGATTTTCCATTTCAAAATTCTAGTTTTGGAAAATACGGATTTTGGTTTTCGGCAAAATTTCTAAGTTACAAAAATAGTTCAAAATGTTTGTAACATGGTTTGATTTCGCTCAAACTTGTTTGTATATCAAAGTATTATATTGAAACTATTTTGTGGATTTTTAAAGATTTTATGGGATTTATTTGATAATTAAAAATCAAGTTTTAAATCCTATAACTGCCCTGCCAGGCTCTGGCGGTCGATCGGGCCGGTCGACCGGACCGGTCGACCGACGTGCACAAGGACGTGCACGCTGGCCAGCCACTTAGGCCGTACGACTGAGCGGTCAACCGACTGCAAGTGCCCTACTCTGGGTGGGGACGGTCGACCGAGCGGTCGACCGTGAGCATTGGCCCGGTCGACCGAGTCGACCGACCAGAGAGCAATTGCTCTCTGGATCTGGCACGGTCAACCGGGCGGTCGACCGCTGGGCTCAACGGTCACTTTTTTGACCGTTGGCCGGTCGACCGGAAGGTCATTTTTGACCTTGTCAGCTGCCAACGGACAGAATTTATAGGGATTATATATACCCCATTGAAGTGGGTTTTGTGTAAGTTTTTAGAAAGAAAAATTTCTTATCTCCTTAAGTGTTTTAACACTAGTTTTTCAAAAGAGTTTTTAGTTTAAAAGATCATTCTTTATTTGTTTTCAAGAGTTAGAAAAATCAAAGAAAAATATAGATTTGGGATGTTTGCTTTGTTCTTCATTTCTATCAAATACTAAGTTGTTTTTCCCAAGTATTTTTCCTTGTAATTTGATTTCCAACATCTTGATTTCTCACACTTGAGCTTATCTACTATCCTATCTATTAGGATCTTTGTTTAGTGAGAAGAAGTTGTTTGTGGTTGAGATAGACCACCTAGTTGTAAACCCTCCTTAATGTGATATCCCTCTTGTGTAGAGGTTGATTATTGGAGTGGTGGTTGGCTCCCTCTAGTGAGAGGTGGAGATTATGTTTGGCTCCCTCTAGTGAGAGGTGGAGTTTGTGTTGGAATCCCTCAAGTGTGAGGTGATTGATTTGTATTGGCTAAGTGCCTACCCCCTTGTGTGAGGTAGTTTTTATATGGTTGTGCATTGCCTCTAGTGAGAGGTTGTATTCGGTTGAGAGAGGAGTTGTGTACTCTAGGTTATTGTATTGCCCCAAATCCTCAGAGGAGGTTCCCTGTGTGGGAGTCCTATGTGGACAAGTTAGTGAAAATCCTTCTGTGTGAAGGCGGGGACGTAGAGCTGTGTGCTCAAACCTCGAAACATATCCGTGTGTTAGCGATTGATCCACTTTCTCTTACCCCTCTCTCTTTTACTTTGTGCATCTTTCATATTGTCATATCATATACATGTTTGGTTTGTTTATGTGTGTCTCACTTGTGTTTAACCACGAGAGCTTCATATAGCACCTCAACTCTTACTCAGAGGAATCAAGAGGAGTTAGTCCAGAGCCCTTCACCGGGAATTCTGCTACACTCGTTGGTTACTTTAAGTGTGTTGCAATTAGTTTTTAATTCCGCATTAGTTGACCATTAGATTAGCTAATCACCTATTCACCCCCTAGGTGATTTCAGCTTTTAGTTTTAATTGATTGTATTTTCAATTGGTTCTTACTCCCACACTTTATGATGAAAAATGATTTTAGTTGGTTTGTTTTTTAATTGGTATCATATTTCATTTTTAAATTGATATCCATATTGAAATAACTTATGTTTAAATAAAAATATTTGGTTTTCACTTTCAATTGATATCAAAATAATAAAAATATTCTCTTTTGGTATCAAAAATACAAAATGTTTACAATTGGTATCATGTCTTGCAATATACATATACATTTCAATTGATATCAAAACATAATATGTTTCATTTCATTGGTATCAAAAGTTTATAAGATATTTTCAATTAGTATTTTTTGGTATCTTAAATTTTTTTTATTTACTTTCAATTGTACTTCAATTGATATTGTTTATTTTCTATTGGCATCGTAAGTTGGTATCAAATATTTTGATTTGTATTGCTTATATGCAAGGGAAGCCTAACATCTTCCTTATATATAGATTCATGTTGAGTATATCTCATATTGAGAAGCTCGACCGTTCTTCTTTATGTCTTACACGTGTATAGGGAGCTTCACATCTCTTTTATACATTGTATATTATGCTTTATGTGATTAGAGTCTAGTCATCTCTTTTACATGTAATGCATGTATACAGGGGGAGTTAACTTCACGTCTCTCCTCTTCATGGATGTATATAGCATATACACTTTATCGTTTTGATTTATGACAAAAAATAAGTTTTATGTGTTTGCACCCCTTTGTTA
>JAVJIF010033346.1:135000-166969 GCA_038442645.1 Agave tequilana | reverse complement strand
ACAAGGTGGCCCTTACGTCCACAATGTGTACAAGTGTACACATGAGCATACATAGTGTTATGTGTATGAATGTGGGAAGCATGTGTATGCCATGGTTCGTGTGCATGCATAGGTGAAATTTGTCTCTTGCGAAACAAGAATTCCAAACGTGTGTGGTTCATGGCACATTGGCTCAAAGTGGAGCCCAAATAATCACACTCTTCTTTAAAACACATATTTCATTTTCAATAGAAGAAGAGGTAGATCATGCAATAGGTATGCTAGAAGGTGAAGCTATACTAGCATGGCAAACATGTGTGTCTAAATTATTTTTCAAAGATTTATTTTCGTTAGAAACAAATCCATTTCTTTCAAATTAAACAATTTTATTTTTCAAAGATTTATTTTCTTTTAAAACAAAATCGATTTTGAAGACAAATCCACATTTTTCTTCAAAATCTTATCTCAATTTTACTTTTTAAAATTTCATTTTCTTTTAGGGCAAGGTTAAGTTTGGATTTCAATGAGTCCCTTTCAATTGAAATCTCATCCCTCTCTTGCAAAACCAAATCAAGTCTAGAAGGCAAAATTTAAATTTCTTCTTTTAATTTTGAGCTATTCTTTTTCAAAACTTTATATTTTTCTAATAATTTTTCACAAACAATGGAAAGTTCTTCGTTTAAAGTATCAGTGTCAACATAAACATCGCCGGAAGAACTAGCACTATTATCTAGTTGAGTTTTCGATTTTACCTCAAGGGAGTTATTCCCTTGGACCATGTAGCATCGTTGGTCAGACTCTTCTCCACTATATTTCTCCTTCTCATTGATTTGCTTTTGTAGCTCAGAGATGTCAAAATATGTCACACTGCAAAGGCGGAATCACAATGAGAAATCATATTTAAATATTCTTTACTAAGAGATTTTCTAAGTGCCTTTAGAGCTTGCGCATTAGTCTTTTTATGCTTGTCATTGCCAAGATAAGATTCCTTGGTAATGGTAAGGTAAACTTGCCAACCTATGGCTTTTAAATGCCAACTCATCCTAACCTTCCATATATCATTTTAGAGATATCAAACATGGGAGGGTCATTTATGAGTGTGTGTAAGGAGTATGCGTGTAACTGCAAATACTAGATTAGCTAACCAAGATCTTACTCCTAGGTAGTTAAACCTAATATCAGGAGCATAGATTCTGATACCAATTGAAATTACACCTAGAGAGGGTGAATAGGCGTAAGGCTAATCTAATGACAAATAATGCGGAATTAAAAATAAATTGCAACACTTAGTGTAACCAAAGAGTGTAGCCGAATTCTCGGTGAAGGGCTTTGGACTATCTCCTCTAAATTCCTCTAAATAAGAGTTAAGGTGCTATGTAAATCTTTCTTGGTTGAACACAAGTATGGGCACACACAAGCAATATCAAGCATATAAGTATGAATGAACAATATGAATCAACGCAAGGCATATAAAGAGAGAGTTTAGAGATAGTGTATCAAACGCAAACACCAAGATATGTTTGAGGTTCGACCACCCAGCTCTACGTCCCCGCCTTCACACAAAAGGATTTCTACTATAGCGTCCACATAGGACTTCCCACACAGGGAACCTCCACTGAGAATTTGGGTAATACAAACTGAGAGTACACAACTCCTCTCTCAACCAATACAACCTCTACACAAGAGGCAAGGCACAACACAGTTTACCTCTACACTTAGAGGGATAGCATTTAGCCAAACAACTATCAACCTCACACTTAAAGAATAAGGCACAAAGCCACAACACCACAATCACCTCTTCACTAAGAGGGATACGAACACAACCTCCACTATCACCTCTCACTAGAGGGATATCAACACAATCACCTCTCACTAGAAGGATATCACAAATTATGGAAGGTTTACAACTGGTAGTATCAACAACCACAAACCAATTCTTTCTCACAAAATTAGATCCTAATAGATAGGATAGATAGGTAGCTCCAGTGTGAGAAAATAAAGTGTTTGGAACAACAAAAAACACTTAGAAAAATCTCCAAATAGATATTGAAATTTAGATCAAAAAATCAATTTCCAAAAGACTCTATTTTCTTTTGAATTTCCAACATTTTAAAAACTAATAAAGATTAAAACTTTTGAACCCAAAAACTTTTGCTGTAAAACACTTAAAAGATGTGAAAATTTTCTCTCTTAAAACCTTAGTGAAAACAGCTCAAGAGGGGGCAAATTTATAGCCCCTCAAAATCTGCCCATTAGCAGTCTGGCAAAGGGAAAAATTGCCCTTCCAGTCGACCGGGCGGTCGACCGGCCAACGGTAATAATTATGACCGTTGAGCCACCGGTCGATCGAAAACTGAAAACAGAGACCAGAGCTCTCTGCCGGTCGACCGGGGCCATTTCCAGAGAGCAGAAGCTCTCTGGTGGTCGACCGACCCGGTCGACCAGCCTTCTTGCCCAGGCTGCGTGCACGTCCTGTGCACGTCGTCAACCTGACCGGTCGACCAACTTCTGCCTCGGTCGACCGGTCCGGTCGACCGGCAGGCAGCCAGGTCAAACATTATAGGGATTAAAAACTTGAGTTTTTGACTTCAATTAATTCCCATAAAATCACATAAATTCCACAAAAATTAGTTCTTATTAGATCTTTGAAATACAAATATGTGTGACAAAAATTCAACACATATTACAAACTATTTGAACTATTTTTGTATTTTTGAAATATTGCCTTAAACCAAAAATCGTATTTTTCAAAACTTGGATTTTGAAATGGAAAACCGTTTTCTCCAAAACACATGTAAATACAAAAATATGATATTGAAAGAACTTTTAAGCATGTTGTATATGGATAGAATCAAATATACATAAAAGATATTATATCTATGTTTTTGACTTGAAAACCAAGATTGGTTAAACCGAAAAACTAACATGAAACTTTAAACTTGTGTGTGTATTATGAACTTGAGCATATCAACACTATCTAATCTTTAACACAAGATTTAAATCATAAACTAAACAAACCAAAGTCTTCTTGTAGAACTCTGTCTCCAAGTCGACTCAATCCAAACACGATCCACCAAGCTTGACTCCAATTGAGTGCTATATGCGATCTTGACGCATGAGCTCTTGAATCACCATGTTTAAGCTTCAAAACTCCTTTGTTGAAGTCAAATACCTACTAATATCTTGATCAAATATCTGAAACTAAATGTCACAAGATTATTAGTAAACTATAACTACATGAGTTGATCATCATCAAAATTAGAGTGATGGCCTTTGGGCCAACACATTGTCCATGCTTTTGGTGGGTTCCGTGCATACCCAAAACTACGGCCTCAGTTTCCTGGCGCTGAACTAGGTCGTACCGCTAGGTACTCAGTAAAAGCAACAGAACAATAATAATAAAGCTGTAAACAGTAAACAATAAACAGATGAGATGCCACTCAACCCTCGTGAACCCTGCAGAGGAACGCTCAATCAGCTGCGAACTGCTTCTTCCTCCCGGTCCCCCAAACTACGAACGTTGTATCCTCCATCAATTTCTCCAATTCTAGTGTAAGTACTCTAATCGCATTATTACTTAATTTAATCAATATTTGTGTTAGCTAGATTTACATGGATGATACAGTGACAGTGATCGGTAACAGTACATTGAATAGTAACAATATATTGTCAATAGTATAAGGGTGTAATAGTATGATATCACAGTATTGTCCCAGTAATTTCAGTAACATAACCAATAATCATCGATATGATTACTAATGCTTAGGATTTCAGCCACGCAATCGATATCACTATATATGAATCTAAAGTTCGTCATTTAATTTTTTAAACTTTCCATTTATTACATCACTTTAAATATTATCAAAATATCCATGTATCAATAATTCAACTCATTCAATTTCCAAAAATTAATAATTTTATTCAGTAATAATCAAATTGGTTTCATGCAAGTAGAGTTTGAATAATTAAGGGAAATACTTAATTGATCTATTCAATCTTAAATATTATGAATTTGGTAATTACCATAATTCTAGAAAGTTATTGATTGAAACTTATTTATTTTTTCAGAGATTAATAAATATTTATTTAAAATATCTATAGTATTTATATGCATGAACAACATAAATATTATTATTGTACAATAAATTAAATCTTAAAAATTATGATTTTCTAGACATTAGGAAATTAATTAAGTAACTTGTTAATAAACATTTAATGAATAACTTTGCAAGATATGTTCATGTATAACAAAATATAAATTATTTAAAAATATAGAATAAATACTAAGTCTTAATTAGGTATTTTATTATTTGCATAATTTATTTCAAAGATACAGTCTTTATTTTAACTTATAATTAAGATGATTTATTTGAAATCACCTAGGGGGGTGAATAGGTGATAATGCTAATCTAGAGAACTTAATGCGGAATTTAAAAACTAATTACAATAACACAAATGCAACCAACTAGAGATGCACACACAACCAAGCAGCATATAAGTATGAATGATCAATGTGAAATGATGCACGGCACAAAGTAAAGAGCGTGAGAGATAGAGTAAGAGTCAAGGGATCAAGCGCAAACAACAAGATATGTTTCGAGGTTCGAGCATCCAGCTCTACATTCCCACCTTCATACAGAAGGATTTCAACTCCACTAGCTTGTCCACAAAGGACTCCCACAAAGGGAACCTCCACCGAGGATTTGGGGCAATTCAATCACAAGGAGTACCCAACTCCTCTCCTTACAAACACAACCTCCTCCTTGAGGCACAACACCAAGCCAACAAACAATCACCTCACAACTTGAGGGATTAGCACAAAGCAACACAAGGATCACCTCACAACTTGAGGGATACAACTCACTTGCACAACCTCCTCAACACAATGAGGGAAAGGCACAAAGCCAAGCAAATTTTGGGGTTTACAACTTGGTGGTCTAATAAACAACCACAAACAATTTTTTTCCCACACAAGGATCCTATAGAATGAGATAGTAGATATAGCTCAAGTATGGAGAAAACCAAATGAATGGAAATCAAAATCTCAAAGAAAATCCATGGGAAAAACTAGAAACTAAGATGAAGAAGTTTAATCAAACACTTTTCCCAAAAATCCTTTTCTTTGATTTTCCAAACCCTAGCAAAAACACCAAATAAATTGTTCAATTAAAGCCCAAAAACTTCTTTTGATTGCTGTGAAAACACTAGAGAAAGCTCAGAAAATTTGTCCAAAAAATCTTAGTGAAAACTGGTCACGAATGGGGTATTTATAGCCCCTAGAAAAATATAGCCGTTGGCAGCAAATTCTGCCAAAAATGAACTGCCGGTTGACCGGTCAGTCGACCGGCCAACGGTCACATTTGACCGCTGGCAGCTACCGGTCGACCGCGCGGCAGACCGGACCAGATACAGAGAGCAATGGCTCTCTTTTCCGGTCGACCGCTCGGTCGACCAGGAGCAACCCGAGAGCAACCTGCACTCAGTCGGTCGACCGTGCGGTCGACCGGCTTATAGGGCAGCCAGCGTGCACGTATTCGTGCACGTCAGTCGACCGCTACGGTCGACCGGCTACTTGGTACGGCCGACCGTCCGGTCGACCGACCTAGCCTGGCAGCAGCAGTTCTAGTCAGAAAAACATGTAATTTTTAATCCTAAAAATTACATAAATCTTCTAAAAATCCACAAAAATTTTTTCTCATTTTATATTGAAATACAAACTTGTGTTAAAAACTTCAACACAAATACCAAACATATTGGACTATTTTTGTGTTATAGAAATTTGCCAAAAGCCAAAAACTGTATTTTCTAAAACTTGAATTTTGAATAGAAAATGTTTCATTTCATCCAAAACTCATCCAAATACAAAAACATGGTATTAAACAACATTTAGGCATGATGTATATGGATATAATCCTATATACATGAAACATATATATATATCCATGTTTTTCACTATAATTCCAAAATTATGTTTTGTTAAAACACAAAACCTAAACACATGAATAGGTATATCAAACTAAGTTTGTCTAAGTAGTTGAAGCATGCATGTATATAGAACAAATCTAATATACATTAAACCATGTAAATTTGTTTTGAATCTATCTATTCATGAAAACCAAGATCGGTTAAACCTAAAACCGAAAATCAAAACAAAACATGAAACGTGTGTGTTTTGTGAACTTGAGCATATCATACTATTCTAATCTTTACAAATGAATCTAAACACAAAACTAATCTAGATACCGATGTCTTCTTGTAGAGCAACGTCTTCAAGCCGACTCGATCCAAAACTTCGTGATCCACCGAGCTAGACTCCAATGAGTGCTATATATGATCTTTGACGCTCGGACTCTTGAATCACCATGTGAAGCTTCCAAACCATCTTGTTGAAGCAATCACCAACTAATATCTTGATTAATGATCTGAAACTAAATATCACAAGATTATTAGTACACATAACTACATGAGTTAATCATCATCAAAACTAGAGTGGAAGGCCTCTGGGCCAACAATCTCCCCCTTTTTGATGATGACAAAACTCATGGAGTTATATATGCATGGATTAAAGTTAAGCTTCAAGGAAGCTCCCCGTTAACTCATGCATAGCAATAACGAGCAAATAAATATGCAATGAAGGCTCATAAACAAGCATGAAACACATATCTATTATGTTTATCTTGATGCATGAACATAAATCCTTTTTCTAAAACATAATGCTCTTTATACCAAGTAAAGACATGCTCTCTTGATACCAATTAAATAAAACAATACATGTTCAAAACAAGCTCTTGATACCAACTTGCAAAACAAAACTAATGAAGCTCTTGATACCAACAATAAACAAGTTCTTTAAATAATGCTTTGATACCAATTGAACGTTAATAAACACACCAATTGAACTTTAATAAAAACATAAAACATGCATATAAACTACAAACTCAAATTCTTCTCCCCTTTTTGTCAATCATCAACAAAGGGGTAAAAGTAAAAACAAAATGTTCTCCCTTTTTGTTCAAAACAAAGAATCAATAAAAGGGTGACATTAAACATGATATCAATTAAAAAATGTGTCAATGAAGTTCATAAGTGATATCAATTGAAATGAGTATAAAAATATTTAAGGAATGCCTATATCAAATGATACCAATTGAAATAAAGGTAAACGAGGCATTGAAAACAGTCTTAATTAAACATTTTTATATGAAAACATATACCAATTGAAAACAAAAATCTTGTTACTAATTGACAAGTAAACCAATAACATATCAATTGTAAGAAAACAATCTTGTTACCAATTGATATTAAACATAACAAATTTTGAATTCCTAAACATACATCTTGATACCAATTGTAAATAATTTTTATTTTGAATGTATGATACCAAATTGAAATTTACAATCATAAAGTATGGGAGTGGAAGACTAATACCAATTGAAAGATGAAATACAAGTTTTCTCCCCTTTATGAAATACCAACTAAAATAGTGCATAAGCTTATTTTAGGATACCAATTGAAAACTAATCAATTGAAACAAATTGAAACTCAAGCTTATCAAAATTTGTGCATAAAAATATAGGGATATAATTAGCACAAATAAAACATATATATGTATGAAAAATTAGATATCAATTGAAATTGATACTCTTTGAAGTGAAAGCATACATACATAAAAACAATATATGAGTATACAAGGAAAATGTCAATATTGATACCAATTGAAAGAATCCAATGATACCAATTGAAACAACAATAATATCAAATGTATATCTCATATAATCTACCACCCATTCATGCTTATGTTAAAATGATTTTCAATATAAAGCATACATAGGCATGGACTCCCATCCATCCGCCCGTAGAAGGTAGGGGTTTTCAAAAATAGGTTTGAAAAATAATACATGTTTGAAAATCTCTACCAAATGAAGAATATCGCAACTAGTTATAAGAAAAATTTTGTAAACTAGTACGAAATCCTTCAAGTAAGGAATAAAACAAGAATAAATTCCATAAAATACATGTAAATCACATAATCACTAACACTCAAAATCTATGAAGCATATATCATACTCATGAAATCAAAGTCATGAGAAAACACGAATGATGTGAGTGTATAAGCATGATGTGAAAAACATAGTCATGGAAATAGGCAATTAAGCTCAATTTGAATTCCTTTAAACATGAAATCATGAAAATCATTATAACTAAGTTTTCATTGAAAATAAATTATACTTCAAGGCATATGTATGTTTTGACAAAACAAGAAGTATACATACATATCCCTAAACACAATTGAGTCCATAATAAAGATTTGCATGAAAGACAAATGACTCAAGGGGTATACATGTATATCTTAAAGTTTGGCAAAATAGACATATACATGAAGTTAAAACACATGATCATAAAAAACACGTTCAAAATGGGAACATAAGTTAGTATGCATGAATCATCAAAACTAGACTATACTAGCACATCTAATGGGTGCAAATAAGCATTCAAGCACAAACATATATAAAGATTTATTTGTGGCCCACTATATGTACAAGTATAAATCCTAGTCTTAATGAAAACTAACATCCAAACGTATATTCAAATCATGAAGCGTAAAATGATACATAAATCAACATGAAAATCATAAACATGATCATTATGTAAATCCTCATGCTATTAGAGCTATGAAATACATAATAGCTAAACAATGGTGAGAACACAAAAATAAATGGTCCATATAAACATGGGTGATCTCAAAAGCTATACATGCATGTCAAAGATCTAATAGTCATGGCATTTACCATACTAAACAAAACATGAGGCATCAAAAATAAAAATCATAAACATCCATATGATCATTATGTATATGCATGTGCATTAGATCTAGAGCATACATATTAGTTAAAAAAAACAAAGTGAGAACTCATAGATATAAATCCATTTAAAGCATGGGTGTCTCAAATAACTAACAAGTATATCACTAATCTAATGAACATGGCATAAGCATAATGAACAATAACACATGATATGCTATAAATCGATGAACATGAAAAGCATGTAAATATAAACGAGAGTTAGAGATTGATATCAAAACCGATGAAGGCACCTCTCTAGTTCTCCAAAATAATGGTAGTCCTCTCCACCAAACTCCCCTTGAAAGTGATGCATCCAAAATGGTTCTCTTTAAGCACGGAACGCATCCACTTCAAGGCACCAATACTCTCATGTTATGCGAGAGCCCAACCCTACATCAAAAATCAAAGGGGTGGTCTTTGGTACCCATTTTCTCTTGGGTCCATAGGGGTTAGTATCTTTCCTAACCCAAACAACATTATTTGCTAAATTTTCATCATATATACGATCATAGCAAAATCTAGCAAGGTGGCCCTTACGATCACAATGTGTACAAGTGTACACATGAGCATACAATGTGTGATGGTGGTGACCGTGGAAAGCATGTGTATGCCGTGGAGGGTGTGCATGCAAAGATGGAACTTGTTTCTTACGAACCAAGGTTTCCAAGCGTGTATAATTTAAAGTACATTGGCTCAAAGTGGTGCCCAAACAATCTACACTTTTCTTCAAAACATTTATGTCATTCTCAATACTAGAAGATAAAGTGGAGCATGCAAAAGATGTGCTAGGTGAAGTTACACTAGCATGGCAAACATGTGAAGACAATTCAATTTTCAAAGAATCATTTTTCTTTAAAACCACATCCAATTCTTTTGTAATGAAATCAATTTCATTTTTCAAAGAAAGGTTATCTTTTAAAATAAAATCTAATTTAGAAGATAAAACCTCATTGTTTTTCACAACATCATCACAATCATTTTTGCTTTTCAAAAATTCATTTTCCTTTAGGACAAGGTCTAGTTGAGATTTAAGTGAGTCACGTTCACTAGTAATCTCTTCCTTCTCTTGCAAAATCGATTCAAAACTTGAACACAAATCCTTCATTTCTTCTTTTAAATCAAAGTTCTTCTTTTTCAAAGTTCATGTTTTTTCAAGAATTTTTCAAGCTTTGAAGCAAGTTCAACATTTAAGGATTGAATTTCTAAACACCCATAGCAATAGGAACTAGAGCAATCATCTAGTTGAGATTCCGATTGTACCTCAAGGGAGTCTTTCCCTTGGACCATGAGGCAATGCTCGTCGGACATGGCTCTCCTAGATCTCCTTATCTTGTTAATAATCCTTGGAAGCTCAGGAGAAGTCAAAATGCTTCCAACTGCAAAAGCCGAATCATAATGAGCAAACACATGTAAAAGATCTTCATTAAGAGATGCTCTAAGTGTCTTAAGTGCTAATGCATTAGCCTTTTTATGCTTGCTAGATTAGGGTAGGATTCTTGAGTAGTGACTTGATAAACTAGATGTCCTAGGCTTTTTAAATGACAACTCATCTTGGCCTTCCAAATATCATGTCTAGAAAAATCAAACATAGGAGGGCTATCCATGAGTGCAAACTAAATGTGTGCAAATAAAAATGCAAATGAAGATTAGCAAACCAAGATCTCACTCCTAGGTGGTTAAACCTAAATATCAGGAGTGTAGGCTCAGATACCAATTGAAATCACCTAGAGGGGGGTGAATAGGTGATAATGCTAATCTAGAGAACTTAATGCGGGATTTAAAAACTAATTGCAATAACACAAATGCAACCAACTAGAGATGCACACACAACCAAGCCAAGCATATAAGTATGAATGATCAATGTGAAATGATGCATGCACAAAGTAAAGAGAGAGAGAGATAGAGTAAGAGTCAAGGGATCAAGCGCAAACAATAAGATATGTTTCGAGGTTCGAGCATCCAGTTCTACATCCCCGCCTTCACACAGAAGGATTTCAACTCCACTAGTTTATCCACAAAGGACTCCCACAAAGGGAACCTCCACCGAGGATTTAGGGCAATTCAATCACAAGGAGTACCCAACTCCTCTCCTTACAAAGACTACCTCCTCCTTGAGGCACAACACCAAGCCAACAAACAATCACCTCACAACTTGAGTGATTAGCATAAAGCAACACAAGGATCACCTCACAACTTGAGGGATACAACCCACTTGCACAACCTCCTCAACACAATGAGGGAAAGGCACAAAGCCAAGCAAATTTTGGGGTTTACAACTTGGTGGTCTAACAAACAACCACAAACAATTTCTTTCTCACACAAGGATCCTATAGAATGACATAGTAGATATAGCTCAAGTGTGGAGAAAACCAAAGGAATAGAAATCAAAATCTCAAAGAAAATCCTTGGGAAAACTAGAAACTAAGATGAAGAAGTTTAATCAAACACTTTTCCCAAAAACCCTTTTCTTTGATTTTTCAAACCCTAGCAAAAACACCAAATAGATTGTTCAATTAAAGCCCAAAACTTCTTTTGATTGCTGTGAAAACACTAGAGAAAGCTCAGAAAATTTATCCAAAAAATCTTAGTGAAAACTGGTCACAAATGGGGTATTTATAGTCCCTAGAAAAATATAATCGTTGGCAGCAAATGCCTTCTGCTATGACTCCGGTCGACCGGTCGGTCGACTGGCCAACGGTCACATTTGACCGCTGGCAGCTACCGGTCGACCGCGCGGCCGACCGGACCAGATACAGAGAGCAATGGCTCTCTTCTTGGTCGACCGCTCGGTCGACCAGGAGCAACCCGAGAGCAACCTGCTCTCAGTCGGTCGACCGTGCGGTCAACCGGCTTATGGGGCAGCTAGCATGCACGTATCTGTGCACGTTGGTCGACCGCTACGGTCGACCGGCTACTTAGTACGGCCGACCGTCCGGTCGACCGACCTAGCCTGGCAGCAGCCGTTCTGGTTAGAAAAACATGTAATTTTTAATCCTAAAAATTACATAAATCTTATAAAAATCCACAAAAATAGTTTTCTCATGTTACATTGAAATACAAACTTGTATTAAAAACTTCAACACAAATACCAAACATATTGGACTATTTTTGTGTTATAGAAATTTTTGCCAAAAGCCAAAAACCGTATTTTCTAAAACTTGGATTTTGAATAGAAAATACGTTTTGTCCAAAACTCATCTAAATACAAAAACATGGTATTAAACAACATTTAGGCATGATGTATATGGATATAATCCTATATACATGAAACATATATATATCCATGTTTTTGACTATAATTCCAAAATTATGTTTTGTTAAAACACAAAACCTAAACACATGAATAGGTATATCAAACTAAGTTTGTCTAAGTAGTTGAAGCATGCATGTATATAGAACAAATCTAATATACATTAAACCATGTAAACTTGTTTTGAATCTATCTATTCATGAAAACTAAGATCGGTTAAACCTAAACCGAAAACCAAAACCAAAACATGAAACGTGTGTGTTTTGTGAACTTGAGCATATCATACTATTCTAATCTTTACAAATAGATTTAAACACAAAACTAAATTAGATACCGATGTCTTCTTGTAGAGCAACGTCTTCAAGCCGACTCGATCCAAAACTTCGTGATCCACCGAGCTAGACTCCAATGAGTACTATATATGATCTTTGACGCTCGGGCTCTTGAATCACCATGTGAAGGCTTCCAAACCATCTTGTTGAAGCAATCACCAACTAATATCTTAATTAATGATCTGAAACTAAATATCACAAGATTATTAGTACACATAACTACATGAGTTAATCATCATCAAAACTAGAGTGGATGGCCTCTGGGCCAACAATATTAAACACAATGAAAGTAATTTTTTTAAATAGATTTAATAAAGAAGAATACTCACTGTAATATTCAAACTTTAAAATATTATTTTTCAGGAAAATCTTCATTGTTTACTTTTATCCTTAATTATTTCTAAGGAGTTTCTATTTTAATAATTCAAAATATTATAATTATTTCTGATTTGGAATTACTTATATGGAACATGTAAAATAAATATATGAAGTATAAATTAGCAACACAAATAGTTATATTATATTAAAATTAAATAATTAATAAAATGCATAAATATTCATAATTTATAATCCAACATTTTAGGAAATCTTTATTACTTATAATTAATTTGAAGTATTTTCTTAGAAGTAAACACTTACTAATTCAATTTAAAAAAATCAATAATTATTTATTTAAAAATCTATTTATACTAATTTTATGTAATCACAACTGAACAATTTCAAAGCAAATTCAAATAGTCATTTGCATAAATCTACGTCAAGGCGAATTTGCAATTCTCAATGTAAGAAAATTAACTAATAAATTCTAAAGGCTAAACATTAATTAAATAATTGACAACTATACTCAATTTTATAAAAATGGATCAAATTTTTTTAAAAAATAAAAGTTGTTATCTGGATTTCCACTGAACCAGATACTGAGTTATATAGTCAAGCTCAAAAATCTAGAATTAACTTATTCAGTTTATATAATTTTTTTATAAAAATACCATAGATTTTATTACTTTAATTTATTTCGCTACCAAAATAATTTTTCAGTTAAAATTTAGTTTGTGATTTTACACAATTTTTCTGAATTTTTTGAATTTATTTTCATTTTTTTCTAAATTATATAAACCTCAATTTATATAAGCCTAAAATCAATTAAAATCCTTAATAGGTCTGTTTGCCACAGTAAAGGGTCTGGACTGCTAGAGTAATGAGCCTGAGTCTGGGTCTGCTATAGTACTGGTCTGGGCCTGCTGCAGTGTCAGGTTCGGGTTTGCTACAGTGCGGCGATAATAATTTTTTCTAGTTTCCATTGAATTTAATTTTTCTTTTTTTGATGATAAAAAATTGTAAAAATTAAATAAAAAATGATAATTAGGACGTACTTTTTGGATGTTCCTACATATTTTTATTCGATTTTCAGAGTGGAGTTTTGATAATAAAATATGTGAAATAATATAACATCCTCAAGTTGTTCTGTGAAATGTCCGAATAAAAAAATCATACAAATTAAAATACACTCACTTGAATCGCTTCCCTTCAGTCTGAATTGTTCCTCCTAACTTCCATCATGCCTGGGCTTCGCCTATACTGGGTTTTTACAAGAGGATGAGAGAGGAGAAAGGAATGAGAGATTTATGTGAAGGGGGTTTTGGTTTTCTTCAGTTCCTTTTTTCCTTTCCTTACTTTAGGGATGATGAACGATGAGATAGGTTTAATTTATTAGATTAGGATTTAAATTCTGATTTTTAATTTGTAGGTTACAACTAAAAGATTATATTGTTTTCAGAATCAATAAGGATCTTATAAGATTTTTTAGTTAAGAATTGAAATTTGAAATAGACTTTAAGTTTAGTTTAAATAAATTGGATCACTTTCATAATCACATGCCAATGTTGCATTATGGTTTCGACATTAGGAGTTGATATAAGAGAACTCACGTTCAAATTATGGCTTTAAAAATTTAAATAATATTTTTATTTCATTATTTATCATTTTAATTATTAATTTGGGTATTATGAAATGAGAATATTACAATCTATCCACCTTACAAAAATTTCGTCCTCGAAATTTCAATACGGCAGGGAAATAATCAAGGAGGATTAAAGTTGATAATAAATAAACATGATCAAGAATAGACACAATAGAGTAAGACTCAAATGAAGAATGATCGTTCGCGAATGATGTCTTCTCACTCCCATGTCACTTATCTATGCATTATGGCCCCACCATGCTTATGCTACGCGCTCTGATTTTCTTACGTCGGCTTAGAAATGATAGTTGGTTCCAAGAGACAGTAGGATAAAATGAATCGAGAAGAATATAAGAATCAAGAAAGAAGTTTAAATCACTCTAGAAGGAGAGTTTGAAATCAGGAACAACAAAAGATTGAGAGATGGATTTTTAAAAGAAAGATGATCGATTCTCAAGTGGATTCAATACCATTATGTGAATATTATATGTTTACTGCAGTGTAAATATAACTCATCTCATGTCGCAGGCATGAACTAGGTCCATTCTGTTGAAAAATCGAACATTGAACCTGGCTCAAGCATGATATCAAGAAAACCCGGTAACTCATAATTTGGTCGAAACCTGGCTCTGATACCAAGAAAATCCTATCACGCCTCGCTTCCTAAAATACACTGAAATGGAGACGCGACTAGAGTCGACGACATATATACGTAAGGAGAAATATGTCACGTATATATGCCAAGCCTAAAGTGACCTATGTTGGTCCAAAGGCCTATCACTCTAGTTTTTATAATGATTAACTCATGTAGTTATACTACTAATGATCTTGTGTTCATTTAGTTTCAGAAATTCTACTAAGATCATAGTTGGTGTTTAGGTACAATGAAAGATTCGAAGTCAAGTTTTGAAGCTAGCATGTGTTGATTCAAGTGCTCGTGAGATCGCATCAAGTACTCAAGAGGAGTCTAACTCTTTGGATCAAGTTTTAGACCAAGTTAAGATGGAGAAGAAGATTTTCAAGACTTGTGTCATATTTGTAAGTATTAAAATTTTATTTTTAGATAAAATATAAAGGATAGCTTAGTTGTGGATTGCTCAAGCTCTTATGCACACACAACTTTGATTTTCAAAAAATACGGTTTTTGTTTTAAGCTTTAAATTTTATGCCTCAAAAATAGTTCACATATTTGTAATATATATTGATTTTTGATCACACATATTTGTACTTCAAAGTATTTCAATGAAATTATTTTTTTGAATTTTATGGAGATTTTATGAAATTTAAGATGTATTTTAAAATGTTGTTAAAACTGTTTTTTTTTTTGCTGCTGGCGGTCGATCTACCGGTCGACTAAAGCCAGGCTCGGTCGATCGACCGATCAACTAACGTGCACAAAACATGCACAAGCCGATGTGACTTGATCTCAGTCGACTGAGTGGTCGACTGCAGTAGAGATCGACCGACCGACCAGTCGACCGACTGAGTTTGCAAGGCTCTCGGGTTTTCTCGGTCGACCGAACGGCTGACCGCTCTACTGATCTGCTCGACACACTTATAGTTTTTTGGCCATAACTTTTTATTCTTATATTTAATCATTATGATTTAAATTGCATTTCAAAGATAACATTCAGGATACATTTCTTATTCAATAATCATTTTCTGATTCAAATGTTAAAGATGTCAAATATTGGATTGAAGTCTATTCTTGTTCTAAAACAGTTTACAGTTTCTTGTTTGATAACTTTCTATATTTTGTTAATAACATTCTACTCCAAAATGATATGAATTTGATTTAAGTTGTATTAGAAAGAAGACGTAAAGATCTACAAATTTATCTGATATATGTATTCCAAATTCTAACATTTTAGGCCTCAAAATTGTACTCAAATTTGACCTATTGCACAATCTGGGTCTGAGGTCGGTCGACCGCCAAATTCCAACTGTCAGAAATTTGACCATTGGTCGGTCGATCGGGCAGTCGAGCGACTGACCATTTCTAGCAGTTTTTGAACCATAATAGCTAGTTTTTCTTAGCCTATAAATATGGGGTTTTTGGGTGAGTTTTAAACAAAATTTTCAAGAGCTTATTTCCCAGCTTCAATAGAGCTTTCCCATCAAGTTTTTAGAACTTCGTTGCTATATCAAAAGAGAGTTTATCAAGAGTGATTCTCTTTAGTTTTCAAAAGCTTTTCTTTAAGTTTTTCACCTCCGTATCTATCTTATTTTCTCACACAAGCTTGAGCTATCCATTGCCATCTTCTAAAGGATTGTTGTTTGTGAGAGTATTTATTGGTGATTAAGAGAACTGATCACCAAGTGTTCCACCTTTGTATTTGGAGGAGTCGTAGAGGTTGCGGCCTCGGTGAGCTTGCGGTTCGTGTGTGTTGTTCTTGCGAAAACAAGCGAGAGACTTGAGGGTCCAAGAGTTTTTAAAAGAGCTCGTTGTAGGCGTTGCGGCCCCAGTGATCTTGTTGGATCGATTATAGTGAAAATCCTTCATAGTGTTGAAGGCGGGGACATAGATCAAGTGTGCTCGAACTTTGAAAGAATTATCTCGTGTTTGTGATTGCTTATCTTTCTCTCTCACTTGTGTTTTATGTCTTGCATGCTCTTATTGTTCATATCTATTACATGCTTGATATTTTCTTGTGCTTAATTGATATATGCTTGGGATTGTTTGCTCACACTTGTATTCAAGCAAGAGAGCCATAGTGGCACCTCAACTCTTAATCTAGAGAAATCTTGAGGAGATAGTCTAGAGCCTTTCACCGAAAATTTGGATACACTTTTTGGTTATACTTTGTGTGTTTGCATAATAGTTTTAGTTTACATAATTAGTTTTAATTTTGCATTAGTTTTGTATTTGATTAGCTTGTCACCTTTCACCCTCCTCTAGGTGACTTACAAGTGGTATCAGAGCTTTGTGCTCCTGATTTAGGTCTAACAACCTCGAGTTAAAGATTCTATTTTTTACTAATCATAATATTTACCCACACACACATGGATTTCATGACACCTCCCATGTTTGACATTCTTAACCTCTAAACTTGGAAAGTTAAGATGTCCATGTATCTTAAAGCCCTATGTTTTCATGTTTATTTTGTCACTATTAAAGATTCTTATTTTCTAAAATGGCAAAAATCTTGAGGCTAACGCAAAAGCCATTCATACTTTAAAGAGTACCCTAAATGATGAATATTTATCTAGGGTGTCTAATATTGAATCAGCTTTTGTAGTATGGAACACTCGAGCAACATTATAAAGGAAGTGACTCGGATGATGGAAATGCCACTTCCAATATGTGCTACATGGTCCAAGGGATGACCCCCATGAGGTAAATTTTGACTCTGAGCTTTATGAAAATGTTGACATGCCATATGATGAGCTTGTATTATTTTGTCAACAACTTCTTAGAAAATATTAATTGTTAAAGAAAGAAAAAGATTCTTTTAAAAATAAATTTGAAATTATTTCAAAAGAAAATGAATCTTTGAAAAAGAAAATTATTTTGATTGAAAAAGAAAAGAAAATTGTTTTGAAAGAAAATTACTCCTTGAAAAAGAAAATAGTTTTGAAAGAAAAGGAAAAGATTTCTATTTCTAAAGTGAAAAAGAATGTTGTTTCTCATGTTTCTCATGCTACTAATTCATGACCTCCTATTGATAAAAATGAGATTCATATTTTGAAAAATAGAATTGATTGTTTGGGCTCCACTTTGAGCCAATGTGCATTTAAACATATAAATTGGAATCTACGTTTCGTAAGAAACAAATTCCACACATGCATGCACATCCTACACAGCATATACCTCATGTACACCACGATCACACCCATTCTCATATGTATTCTAGAGTGTACACATGTACACATTGTGGCTGCAAAGGCCATCTTGCAAAATTTTATTTTGAAAGACTAAATTCTTTAAAATTTGCAAATAACAATATTTGGGTTCCCAATATTTCTAACCCTCATGGACTCAAAAAAATATGGGTACCAAAATCTCCACTTCTTATGTTTGATGTAGGTGTGGGCTCTCACAAGACGTGAGAGGTTTGGTACCTTGTGATGGTTGCATTTAGAGCTTAAGGACAAACACATTTGATGCATCGCTATCAAGGAAGCATGGTGGGAGGACCACCTCCTATTTTAGAGAAATGAATTAGTTACATCAGTTTTGGTAACCATTTCTTTTTCCTCTTTAAAAATATTTTAAATGTTTATATGCTAGTGTAAATTACCTAGACTCTATCATATGATACTTTTTTTCCCTATATTTGAGTTGTTTGGTTGCCTAAGCTTTGCATGTACTTTTGAAATTTTTTTTAATGGATTTACATGCCTATTCCTTTTGGTTGATTCATGTTTCCAAATTCATGTTTCCAAATTCTAATGTTTTAGGGCTCAACTTGTGCTCAAAATTGACCTATTGCACAATTTGGGTCTGAGATCGGTTGACCGCTCGGTCGACCGCTAGACTCTAATGGTCAGAATTTGACCGTTGGTCGATCGATTGGGCAGTCGACCGATAGACTATTTCTGACAGTTTTTGAACCATAATAGCTAGTTATTCTTGTCCTATAAATATGGGGGTTTTGGGTGAGTTTTAAAAAAGTATTTTCAAGAGCTTATTTTCCCATCTTCAATAGAGTTTTTCCAATTAGTTTTTAGAGCTTTATTGCCATATCAAAAGAGAGTTTATCAAGAGTGATTCTCTTGAGTTTTCAAAATCTTTTCTTTAAGTTTTTCACCTCCACATCTATCTTGTTTTATCACACAAGCTTAAGATATACATTACTATATCCATCCTCTATAGGATCCTTATTTGTGAGAGTATTTGTTGGTGATCAAGAGAGCTAATCACCAAGTGTTCAACCTTTGTATTTGGAGAAGTTGCAGAGGTTGCGGGCTTGGTGAGCTTGCGAGTTCGCGTGTGTTGTTCTTGCGGGAATAAGTGAGGGACTTGAGGGTGCAAGAGTTCTTGAGAGAGCTCGTTGTAAGTGTTGTAGCCCCGAGTGATCTTGCGGGTCAATTATAGAGGAAATCCTTCAAGTGTTGAAGGTGGGTACGTAGAACAAGTGTGCTATAACCTCGAAACAATTCTCCCGTGTTTGTGATTGCTTATCTTTATCTCTCACTTGTTTTTTATATCTTGCATTCTCTTATTGTTCATATCTATTACATGCTTGATATTTCCTTGTGCTTAATTGATATATGCTTGGGATTGTTTGCTCACACTTGTATTCAACTAAAAGAGGCATAGTGGCACCTAAACTCTTATTCTAGAGGAATCTTGAGGAGATAGTCTAGAGCCCTTCACTGAAAATTCGGCTACACGCTTTGGTTATACTTTGTGTATTTGCATAATAGTTTTAATTTGCACAATTAGTTTTAATTTTGCATTAATTTTGTATTTGACTAGCTTGTCACCTATTCACCCCCCACTAGGTGACCTACAAGTGGTATCAGAGTTTGGTGCTCTTGATTTGGGTCTAACAATCTCGAGTTAAAGATCTTCTTTTTTGCTAATCACGATATTTACCCACATACACATAGATTTCATGACACCTCTCATGTTTGACATGTTGGCCCAGAGGCCTTTCACTCTAGTTTTGATGATGATTAACTCATGTAGCTATAATTTACTAATAATCTTATGATATTTAGTTTCAGATATTTGATCAAGATATTAGTAGGTGATTAGCTTCAACAAAGGTGTTTTAGAGCTTTCACATGGTGATTCAAGAGCCCGAGCTACAAGTTCATATCTAGCACTCGTTGGAGTCAAGCTCGGTGGATCACGTTTGGAACGAGTCGACTTGGAGACGGCAAGAAGACTTCGGTATTATGTTTAGAATAGTTTGTTTAGATCTTGTGTTAAAGGTAGATAGTGTGAAATGCTCAAGTTCACAACACACATACAAGTTTCATGTTTTAAGTTTATTGGTTTTTGGTTTTCGGTTTAACCGATCTTGGTTTTCATGAATAGATAGAATCAAAACAAGTTTACATAGTTTAATGTATATTAGATTTAATCTGTATACATCTATACTTCATATATTTAGACAAACTTATTTTGATAGTCTATTTCATGAGTTTGGTGTTTGGTATTTAAATAAAACCTATTTTTGAATTTAATGTCAAAAACATAGATATAATACCTTTCATGTATATTGGATTCTATTCATATACAACATGCTTAACAGTTATTTAAATATCATGTATTTGTATTTGTATGAGTTTTGGAAAAATCGGATTTCCCTTTCAAAAAATCTAAGTTTTAGAAAATACGTATTTTGGTTTAAGGCAAATTTTCAAAGACACAAAAATGGTTCAAATAGTTTGAAATATGTGTTGAATTTTTATCACACATGTTTGTATGTCAAAGATAATACAAGAACTGATTTTTGTGAAATTTATGAGATTTTATGGGATTTAATTGATAATAAAAACCCAAGTTTTTAAGTCTTGTAATGACCTGGCTGGTTGACTGCCAGTCGACCAGACCGGTCGACCGTAGCAGTAGTCAGTCGACCAGGCCGGTTGACCGACGTGCACAAGCGTGCACGCCAGTGGAGCTGGTAGGCCGGTCGACCGGGCCGGTCGACCGTCCAGAGAGCTCAGCTCTCTGGAAATGGCCCCGGTCGACCGGCAGAGAGCTCTGCTCTCTGTAACCAGACTCGGTTGACCGGGTCGGTCGACCGAGGGCTCAACGGTCATATTTTTTACCGTTGTCCGATCGACCACCCGTTCGACCGGAAGGGCAATTCTGCCCTTTCCAGCTGCCAACGGGCAGATTTGCTTTGGGGCTATAAATACCCCATTTCCTTTGCTGATTTCAACAAGATTTCAAGAGAGAAAATTTTCATATCCCTTAAGTGTATTTCAGCAAAAAGTTTTTAGGTTCAAAAGTTTTAATCTTCATTAGTTTTAAAGTGTTGGAAATTTCTAAGAAAATTGAGTCTTTTGGGAATTGGTTTTTGATCTAAAATTCTTTATCTATTTGGAAATTTTCCCAAGTGATTTCCTTTGCTCAAAACACTTTGATTTCTCACACTTGAGCTTATCTTACTATCGTATCTATAGGATCATTGTTTTGTGAGAAAAAGATTTGATTTGTGGTTGAAAGAGACCACCAAGTGTTATAACCTTCCATTCATTATGATATCCCTCTAGTGAGAGGTGATAGTATTGATATCCCTCTAGTGAGAGGTGATTGTGGAAGTGGTATTTGTATCCTTCTGGTGAGAGGTGGAGTTTGTGTTGGATTCCCTCAAGTATGAGGTGATTGTGGTTGTGCTGGCTAAGTGCCTATCTCTCAATTGTGAGGTTGATATTGTGTTTGTGCCTTGTCTCTAAGTGTAGAGGTTGTATTATTAAGAGAGGAGTTGTGTACTCCCGTTATTGTATTTACCCAAATCCTCAGTAGAGGTTCCCTGTGTGGGAAGTCTTGTGTGGACGAGTTAGTGAAAATCCTTCTGTGTGAAGGCGGGGATGTAGAGCTGTGCGCTCAAACCTCGAAACATATCTCGGTGTTTGCGTTTGATCCATTTTCTCTAACTCTCTCTTATATTGTGCCTTGCATCATTCATATTGTCATATCATACTTATATGCTTGGTTGTGTTTGTTTATGTGCCTCACTTGTGTTTAACCAAAGAGAGCTTCATATAGCACCTCAACTCTTATTTAGAGGAATCTAGAGGAGTTAGTCCAGAGCCCTTCACCAGAATTTGGCTACACTTATTAGTTACACTAAGTGTGTTGCATTTAGTTTTTAAATTCCGCATTATTTGTCATAGATTAGCCGTACACCTATTCACCCCCCTCTAGGTGTAGTTTCATTTGGTATCAGAGCCTACGCTCCTGATATTAGTTTTAACCACCTAGGAGTGAGATCTTGGTTGCTAATCTAGACTTGCATTTGCACACATATAGTTTGCACTCATGGATAGCCTTCCCTTGTTTGATATCTCTAAACTTGATCTATGAAAGGTTAGGATGAGTTGGCACTTATAAGCCATAGGTTTGCATATTTTCCTTGCCACTACCAAGAAATCCTATCTTGGTAATAGCAAGCATATAGAGGCCAATGCACAAGCCCTAAAGGCACTTAGAGCATCTCTTAGTGAAGATTATTTAAACATGATTTCTCATTGTGATTCCGCCTTTGCAGTGTGGAATATCTTAACCTCTCCAAAGCTTCAATTGCCAATCCAAGTGGAGAAGGAATCTAGTAGAGAAGAATCCGACCAACGTTGCTTCATGGTCTAAGGGAATGACTCCCTTGAGGTATATCCGAAATCTCAACTAGATGATTGTGCTAGTTCTTCAGAAGATGATATTATTGATGTTGATGCTTTAAATGAAGAACTTTCTATTGTATGTGAAAAATTGCTTGAAAAATATAAAGCATTGAAAAAGAAAAGTTTTGGACTTAACAAAGAAAATAAAAACTTATATTCTAGACTTGATTTGGTTTTGCAAGAGAGGGATGAGATTTCAAGTGAACGTGACTCACTTAAATCCCAACTTGACCTTGCCCTAAAAGAAAATGAAATTTTGAAAATAAAAAATGATTGTGAAAATGTTTTAAAGAAAAACAAGACTTTAACTTCAAAACTTGATTTTGTTGTAAAAGAAAATGAAACTTTCAAAATAAAATTATTTCAATTGCAAAGATTTGGATTTGGTTTCTAAGAAAAATATTTCTTTGAAAAATGATATTGATTCACATGTTTTCCATGCTAGTATAGCTTCACCTTCTAGGACTTCTATTGCATGCACCTCTTCTTCTTCCATGATTACAAATGATATATCCATGCTTAAGAAGAATGCTGATTGTTTGGGCTCCACTTTGAGCTAATGTGCTTTGAACCACACACGTTTGGAATCTATGTTTCGAAAGAAACAATTCCCATCTATGCATGCACACAAATCACAGCATACTCATGCTCCTCACGTTCACACTCAAAACACTATGTATGCTTATGTGTACACATGTACACATTGTGGATGTAGGGGTCACCTTGCTAAATTTTGTTATGATAAGATACATGATTCACATTTAGCAAATAAATTTGTTTGAGTTAGGAAAGGAGATAACCCCCATGGACCCAAAGAGTATGGGTACCAAAGACCACTCCTATTCTATTTGATGTAGGTGTGGGCTTTCACTCGACGTGAGAGTGATGATGCCTTGAGGTGGATGCGTTCCGAGCTTAAAGATGATAATTTGGATGCATCCCTTTCAAGGGGAGTTTGGTGAGAGGACCACCTTAGTTTGGAGACATGAAAAGTTGCCCTCATAGTTTTGGTAACGATCTCTTACTCCTCATTTATGTTTACATACTTTTCATATCATTGATTTATAGCATGTTTTGATTACTATGTTAAATGCCATGATAATTAGCTTGGTGACCTACATGTATAGCATTTGAGATACATCTATGTTTATATGGTTATTACTTTTGTATACTTATATTTGTTTAAGCTATTATGTATATCATAGCTCTAATAACATGTGCATTTACCATAATGATCATATGTGTTTTGTTTTGATTTTTGTGCTTCATGATTTGATTACATGTTTAGATATTAGTTTTCATTAAAACTTGAGTATATACTTGTACAACTAGTGAGTCACAAATTGATTATTATATGTTTGTGCCTAAATACTCATTTGTACCCATTAGATGTACTATTATAGCCTAGTTTTGATGATTCATGCATTTGACTTGCATTTCACATTTTTAGACATGTTTTTCATATATGTTTAACTTCATGTATATGTCTATTTTGTCTAAACTAATAGTTATATATAAACATCCATGAGCCACTTGCCTTCATGCATATACTTTTGTGGACTCGTTCATGTTTGGATATGTATGTATACTTTAGTTTATACAAAACATACATATGCCTTGAAGTTTAAATTATTTTGATGAAAATTAAATGATTTTCATGTTTTAAGGAATTTACATTGAGCTTATTGCCTATTTTCATGATTATGTTTTTCACATAACTCTTACACACTCACTTTACTTAATGTTTTCTCATGATTTTGGCTTCATGAGTATAATATGTACTTTATAAATTTTGAGAGTTTGATGATCATGTGATTTTCATATTTTCATAAAAAATATTTTATTTTATTCCTTACTTGAAGGATTTCGTACTAGTTTACAAATTTTATCATTAAACTAGTTGCGTATTCTTCATGTGGTAGAGTTTTCAATTGTGCTAAACATATTTTCAAACTTATTTTGAAAACTCCTACCCATTAAAGGGCGGTTGGTTGGGCGACCATGCCTTGTATGCTATTTATTGAAAATCTATTTTAACATGTGCACGAAATGGGTGGTAGGATGAGTTATACACTTGATTTTCATCATATTTTTCAATTGGTATCCCAATTGATAATTTCATATATATATACTCATATTTGGTTTTAATATATGTATGTTTCATAACTTCAAAAAGTATCAATTTTTATTGGTATTTAATTTTCATACATACATAATTTGATTGTGCTTATTATATCGTTACATCTCATAGCACAAATTATGTTTATGCTAAGCTTGATTTAGTTTTCATATTGAAATTTTATAAGCTTATGCATCATTTTCATAAAGGGGGAGAAAACTTCATGTTTTGTTGGCCCAGAGGCCTTTCACTCTAGCTTTGATGATGATTAACTCATATAGTTATAGTTTACTAATAATCTTGTGACGTTTAGTTTCAGATACTTAACCAAGATATTAGTAGGTGATTAGCTTCAACAAAGGTGTTTTGGAGCTTTTACATGGTGATTCAAGAGCCCGAGCATCAAAGTTCATATCTAGCACTCGTTGGAGTCAAGCTCGGTGGATCATGTTTGGATCGAGTCGACTTGAAAACGGAGTTCGTCAAGAAGATTTTGGTACATTGTTTAGTTTATAGTTTAGATCCATTGTTAAACATTAGATAGTGTGATATGCTCAAGATCACAACACACACACTTATTTTAAGTTTCGTGTTTTGGTTTTCGGTCTTTGGTTTAACCGATCTTGGTTTTCATGAATAGATAGAATCAACAAGTTTACATGGTTTAATGTATATTAGATTTGTTCTATATACATATATGCTTCAACTAGTTAAACAAACTTAGTTTGATAGTCTATTTCATGAGTTTAGAGTTTTGGTATTTTACAAAACGTGTTTTCGGATTTATTGTCAAAAACATTGATATAAATCTTTATATGTATATTGGATCATATCCATATACAACATGCTTCAAATTTGTTTCTATATCATGTTTTTGTCTTTAGATGAGTTTTGGACAAAACGATTTTCCATTTCAAAAATTCTAGTTTTGGAAAATACGGATTTTGGTTTTCGGCAAAATTTCTAAGTTACAAAAATAGTTCAAAATGTTTGTAACATGGTTTGATTTCGCTCAAACTTGTTTGTATATCAAAGTATTAAATTGAAACTATTTTTGTGGATTTTTAAAGATTTTATGGGATTTATTTGATAATTAAAAACCAAGTTTTAAATCCTATAACTGCCCTGCCAGGCTCTGGCGGTCGATCGGGCCGGTCGACCGGACCGGTCGACCGACGTGCACAAGGACGTGCACGCTGGCCAGCCACTTAGGCCGTACGACTGAGCGGTCAACCGACTGCAAGTGCCCTACTCTCGGTGGGGCGGTCGACCGAGCGGTCGACCGTGAGCATTGGCCCGGTCGACCGACCAGAGAGCAATTGCTCTCTGGATCTGGCACGGTCAACCGGGCGGTCGACCGCTGGGCTCAACGGTCACTTTTTTGACCGTTGGTCGGTCGACCGGAAGGTCATTTTTGACCTTGTCAGCTGCCAACAGGCAGAATTTTTATAGGGATTATATATACCCCAATTTGAAGTGGGTTTTGTGTAAGTTTTTAGAAAGAAAAATTTCTTATCTCCTTAAGTGTTTTAACACTAGTTTTCAAAAGAGTTTTTAGTTTTAAAAGATCATTCTTTATTTGTTTTCAAGAGTTAGAAAAATCAAAGAAAAATATAGATTTGGGATGTTTGCTTTGTTCTTCATTTCTATCAAATACTAAGTTGTTTTCCCAAGTATTTTTCCTTGTAATTTGATTTCCAACATCTTGATTTCTCACACTTGAGCTTATCTACTATCCTATCTATTAGGATCTTTGTTTAGTGAGAAGAAGTTGTTTGTGGTTGAGATAGACCACCTAGTTGTAAACCCTCCTTATTTGTGATATCCCTCTTGTGTAGAGGTTGATTATTGGAGTGGTGGTTGGCTCCCTCTAGTGAGAGGTGGAGATTATTGTTTGGCTCCCTCTAGTGAGAGGTGGAGTTTGTGTTGGAATCCCTCAAGTGTGAGGTGATTGATTTGTATTGGCTAAGTGCCTACCCCTCTTGTGTGAGGTAGTTTTTATATTGGTTGTGCATTGCCTCTAGTGAGAGGTTGTATTCGGTTGAGAGAGGAGTTGTGTACTCTAGGTTATTGTATTGCCCCAAATCCTCAGAGGAGGTTCCCTGTGTGGGAGTCCTATGTGGACAAGTTAGTGAAAATCCTTCTGTGTGAAGGCGGGGACGTAGAGCTGTGTGCTCAAACCTCGAAACATATCCGTGTGTTAGCGATTGATCCACTTTCTCTTAACCCTCTCTCTTTTACTTTGTGCATCTATTCATATTGCCATATCATATACATGTTTGGTTTGTTTGTGTGTGTCTCACTTGTGTTTAACCACGAGAGCTTCATATAGCACCTCAACTCTTACTCAGAGGAATCAAGAGGAGTTAGTCCAGAGCCCTTCACTGGGAATTCTGCTACACTCGTTGGTTACTTTAAGTGTGTTGCAATTAGTTTTTAATTCCGCATTAGTTGACCATTAGATTAGCTAATCACCTATTCACCCCCTAGGTGATTTCAGTTTTTAGTTTTAATTGATTGTATTTTCAATTGGTTTCTTACTCCCACACTTTATGATGAAAAATGATTTTAGTTGGTTTGTTTTTTAATTGGTATCATATTTCATTTTTAAATTGATATCCATATTGAAATAACTTATGTTTAAATAAAAATATTTGGTTTTCACTTTCAATTGATATCAAAATAATAAAAATATTCTCTTTTGGTATCAAAAATACAAAATGTTTACAATTGGTATCATGTCTTGCAATATACATATACATTTCAATTGATATCAAAACATAATATGTTTCATTTCATTGGTATCAAAAGTTTATAAGATATTTTCAATTAGTATTTTTTGGTATCTTAAATTTTTTTTTATTTACTTTCAATTGGTACTTCAATTGATATTGTTTATTTTCTATTGGCATCGTAAGTTGGTATCAAATATTTTGATTTGTATTGCTTATATGCAAGGGAAGCCTAACATCTTCCTTATATATAGATTCATGTTGAGTATATCTCATATTGAGAAGCTCGACCGTTCTTCTTTATGTCTTACACGTGTATAGTAGGAGCTTCACATCTCTTTTTATACATTGTATATTATGCTTTATGTGATTAGAGTCTAGTCATCTCTTTTACATGTAATGCATGTATACAGGGGGAGTTAACTTCACGTCTCTCCTCTTCATGGATGTATATAGCATATACACTTTATCGTTTTGATTTATGACAAAAAAATAAGTTTTATGTGTTTGCACCCCTTTGTTAATGATTGATAAAAGGGGGAGAAAGATTTAGAGTTTTTATATATGCATGTCTGTTTTATTTGTTACCTTTTACTATTGGTATCAAGATTGATATCAAGAGTATCTTTTGTTTGTTGATATCAAGAGCATCATGTGTTGCATCTTTTGATTGGTATCAAGAACATGTTTATTTTATTGGTATCAAATATAATGTTTATGCATATTTATGTTTGAGCATTCATGTCATATCTTTATTGTTTATTGTTATGCATGAGTTAAGGGGGAGCTTCTATGAAGCTTAACTTTAATCCATGCATATATAACTCCATGAGTTTTGTCATCATCAAAAAGGGGGAGATTGTTAGCCCAAAGGCCCTTCACTCTAGTTTTGATGATGATTAACTTATGTAGTTATAGTTTACTATAATCTTGTGTTTAGTTTCAGATATTTGATCAAGATATTAGTAGGTGATTAGCTTCAACAAAGGTGTTTTGGAGCCTTCACATGGTGATTCAAGAGCCCGAGCTACAAGTTCATATCTAGCACTCGTTGGAGTCAAGCTCGGTGGATCACGTTTGGATCGAGTCGACTTGGAGACGGCGTTCTACAAGAAGACTTCGGTATTGTGTGTAGAATAGTTTGTTTATATCTTGTGTTAAAGGTAGATAGTGTGATATGCTCAAGTTCACAACACACACACAAGCTTTATGTTTTAAGTTTATTGGTTTTTGGTTTTCGATTTAACCGATCTTGGTTTTTATGAATAGATAGAATCAAAACAAGTTTACATGGTTTAATGTATATTAGATTTGATCTATATACATCTATACTTCATATATTTAGATAAACTTATTTTGATAGTCTGTTTCATGAGTTTGGTGTTTTGTATTTAAACAAAACCTATTTTCAGATTTAATGTCAAAAACATAGATATAATACCTTTCATGTATATTGGATTCCATCCATATACAACATGCTTAAAAGTTGTTTAAATATCATGTTTTTGTATTTGTATGAGTTTTGAAAAAAAATTGGATTTTCATTTCAAAAAATCCAAGTGTTGGAAAATACGGATTTTGGTTTAGGCAAATTTTCAAAGACACAAAAATGATTCAAATAGTTTGAAATATGTGTTGAATTTTTATCACACATGTTTGTATTTCAAAGATAATACAAGAACTAATTTTTGTGGAATTTATAAGATTTTATGGGATTTAATTGATAATAAAAACTCAAGTTTTTAAGTCTTGTAATGACCTGGCTGGCTGGCTGCCGGTCGACCGGACCGGTCGACCATAGCAGTAGTCGGTCGATCGGGCCGGTCGACCGACGTGCATAAGCGTGTACACTAGTGGAGCTGGTGGGCCGATCGACCGGGTTGGTCGACCGTCCAGAGAGCTTTTCTCTCTGGAAATGGCCCCAGTCGACCGACAGAGAGCTCTGCTCTTTGTGACCAGACTCGGTCGACCGAGGGCTCAACGGTCATATTTTTGACCGTTGGCCGGTCGACCGCCCGGTCGGCCCGGTCGGCCGGAAGGGCAATTCTACCCTTTCCAGCTGCCAAGGGCAGATTTACTTGGGGCCTATAAATACCCCATTTCCTTTGCTGATTTCAACAAGATTTCAAGAGAGAAAATTTTCATATCCCTTAAGTGTATTTCAGCAAAAAGTTTTTGGGTTCAAAAGTTTTAATCTTCATTAGTTTTAAAGTGTTGGAAATTTCAAAGAAAATTGAGTCTTTTGGGAATTGATTTTTGATCTAAATTTCTATATCTATTTAGAGATTTTTTCAAGTGATTTTCCTTGTTCAAAACACTTTGATTTCTCACACTTGAGCTTATCTTACTCTCATATCTATAGGATCATTGTTTTGTGAGAAAAAGATTTGGTTTGTGGTTGAAAGAGACCACCAAGTGTTATAACCTTCCATTCATTGTGATATCCCTCTAGTGAAAGGTGATAGTGTTGATATCCCTCTAGTGAGAGGTGATTGTGGAAGTGGTATTTGTATCCCTCTGGTGATAGGTGGAGTTTGTATTAGAATCCCTCAAGTGTAAGGTGATTGTGGTTGGGTTGGCTAAGTGCATATCCCTCGATTGTGAGGTTGATATTGTGCTTGTGCCTTGCCTCTAAGTATAGAGGTTGTATTGTTAAGAGAGGAGTTGTGTACTCTCGGTTATTGTATTTACCCAAATCCTTAGTGGAGGTTCCCTGTGTGGGAAGTCCTGTGTGGACAAGTTAGTGGAAATCCTTCTGTGTGAAGGCGGGGACGTAGAGCTGTGTGCTCGAACCTCGAAACATATCTCGGTGTTTGCGTTTGATCCATTTTCTCTAACTTTCTCTCTTATATTGTGCCTTGCATCATTCATATTGTTATATCATACTTATATGCTTGGTTGTATTTGTTTGTATGCCTCACTTGTGTTTAACCAAGAGAGCTTCATATAATACCTCAACTCTTATTTAGAGGAATCTAGAGGAGTTAGTTCAGAGCCCTTCACTGAGAATTCGGGTATACTCATTGGTTACACTAAGTGTGTTGCAATTAGTTTTTAAATTTCACATTATTTGTCATAGATTAGTTGTACACCTATTCACTCCCCCTCTAGGTGTACTTTTATGACATTCTTTACCTCTAAACTTGGAAAGTTAAGATGTCCATGTATCTTAAAGCCCTACGTATTCATGTTTATTTTGTCACTATTAAAGATTCATATTTTCTAAATGGCAAAAAACTTGGGGCTAATGCAAAAGTCATTCATACTTTAAAGAGTACCCTAATGATGAATATTTATCTAGGGTGTCTAGTATTGAGTCGACTTTTGTAATATGGAACACTCATCTCTCTTAGTGAACAAAAACAATATTACAAAGGGAGTGACTCGGATGAGGGAAGTGCCACTTCCAATATTGGTTATATGGTCCAAGGGGATGACCCCCTTGAGGTAAATTCTGACTCCGAGCTTTATGAAAATGTCGACATGCCATATAAGAGCTTGCATTATTTTGTCAACAACTTCTTAAAAATATGAATTGTTAAAGAAAGAAAAAGATTCTTTTAAAAATAAATTTGAAATTATTTTAAAAGAAAATGAATCTTTGAAAAAGAAAATTGTTTTGATTTAAAAAGAAAAGAAAATTGTTTTGAAAGAAAATAGTTTTGAAAGAAAAGAAAAAGATTTCTATTTCTAAAGTGAAAAGAATGTTGTTTCTCATGCTTCTCATGCCACTATTCCATCACCTCCTGTTGATAAAATGAGATTCATGTTTTGAAAAATAGAATTGATTGTTTGGACTCCACTTTTAGCCAATGTGCATTTAAACATAATAAATTAGAATCTATGTTTCGTAAGAAATAAATTCCACACGTGCATGCACATCCTACATGGCATACACCTCATGCACACCATGATCACACCCATTCTCATATGTATACTAAAGTGTACACATGTACACATTGTGGCCGCAAAGGCCATCTTGCAAAATTTTGTTTTGATAGACTAAATTCTTTAAATTTTACAAATAACAATATTTGGATTCTCAATATTTCTAATCCTCATGGACTCAATAAGATATGGGTACTAAAATTCTCGCCTCTTGTGTTTGATGTAGGTGTGAGCTCTCACAAGACGTGAGAGATTTGGTGCGTTGGCGGTGGATGTATTTGGAACTTAAGGACAAACACATTTTGATGCATCGCTATCAAGGAAGCATGGTGGGAGGACCACCTCTTGTTTTGGAGAAATAAATTAGTTACATCAATTTTGGTAACCATTTATTTTTCCTCTTTAAAAATATTTTAAATATTTATATGCTAGTGTAAATAACCTAGACTCTATCATATGATATTTTTTTTTCTTATAGTTGAGTTGTTTGGTTGCCTAAGCTTTACATGTACTTTTAAGAAAGTTTTCAATAGATTTACATGCCTATTCCTTTTGGTTGATT